>JXXB01025071.1:0-10086 GCA_000956275.1 Anopheles koliensis | reverse complement strand
ATAATTCATGAAATATCGCAATCATTGGATGTCTATAACCATTCAAACTAAAGAACCATTCCGTAATAAATTTGCGGTTGTATATTTGTAGCTATATGTTTGTTAGTAATATTGTAAGAGTAGCAGGATCAAATCAGTAATAACGAGGGAAAGAGAAAGAACATGTAATTTTTCTTCATAAATGTGTTATTTTACTCACTTTCGGTGCCTCAATGTTCTGCCGGAAATCCTTCCGCAAGTTTTGGAAGTCTCGTTCCAGCTGATTTAATGCAAAACTAAGCTTCTGCACCCTCTCCAGAAATTCTTGGTCGTAGAACTGAGGATAGTTGAGCGGTCCATCGAAAACAAATCGTGATAGTATGTTTTCCTGCTGAATTCTGAAACGCACAGAGAATATCGATTGATGTATTACTATTTAACAGCATGCTGGCAACAAGCAATACTGACAATTGGTTCAGCAGTTCTTCTGCCCTTCGTTGAAATGTTCCTTTTGCAATCGATTCGCATTGCTTCAAAAGACGCTTCATCAGCACGGAAAAGTGTTGCAGGATAATTTTTGTATCACGAACAGCGTCCCCTGTGCAGCCTCCCGTTGTATCATGTTGTGTTGCTGCGAGTGTCGCTAACTGTGTCTGATATTCGGTATACGCTTCTTCAACAGTGGAATTCTTCTCAAGTAGCTTTATGGCGTCGATACGTTTGAAACAACGCTTCGATTCACCGTTCATTTCATCGGCATTATCGAATCGATCGCGTATTTTCTCCAGATCAAGCTGCATCAATATCCAAAGCAGCTCGGCATTCATTAGCTCCCGGGAAATGCTTTCGTCCAGCCGTTGAATGTACTCCAGCCGGCTGACGGCACGGTCTAGCTTGATCTTGTTGTTCTCGTACAATACCGATTCGATTTTCAGTTCGTTCACCTGTCGAATCAACATGTCCAGTTCGTGCTTCAGCAGATCCATTCGCAATAGGTCCTGTTCGTTAGCATTTTTCATTTCCACGCTCTGCTTCCTATGAAGAAAAAAAAATTAACAGATGCAAACATCAAATTAAAAAAAACACCGAACGCAAGCACTCACTTCAACGCCGAAACCTTCATTGGCAACCACTTGTGGTCCTGCAACCGGTCGACGATCTTCATCACTCCGGCATATTCACGACGCGCTTCGAGCAGCTTAAGCTCCTCCGCATCGAGACGCACTTTAATGCCCTCCAGCTCATCGATCACCTGTTGATTATCTACATCGTCCGTAGACTTGGAGCTGTCTAGCCGTTTTACCGTAAAATGCTTTTTCACGTACATCTCGAGGTACTTTAAAAATTGATCGCACCGAGCATCGAATTGTTCAATCGACATTTGGTAGATAAAAAGGGGAGGATTTTGCTAAAAAAAAAAGAATGGAGCAGATTAGTATGTGATGAGCGAATCTTTCGTTCATTGTTTACACCCACCCGCTGGTAGTAACAATGGTGTAGATCCATAATTTGCTGCTGAGTCGTTTGCTGGCTTTCCTCCAACTTACTGGCTATTTCCCTACAGCTGCCAGCGACCTTTTCCAAAATGTACTCCTGATCTCGAACCCTTCGTTCCCATTCGGACACTTCCTTCGTGAGGATGAGGTCCGTTTTCTTGGCACCATTCAGGAGCTTTTCATAGTTTTCCTCAATATCAACGAGTTGTTCCAATTGCTGCTCTAACGCTTCCACATCGCGATCCGTGTAATTGTGTATGTCAACGTACTCCTTGTTCAGGTTCTGCAACTCTTTATCCAGTGTATCGTCAGCCAAGACGGTGCCACTGTGGACGAGCTCTTGGTAGCTGTAATTTTAAAAAAAATATTTTTAAAGCATTGCACTTTTGACCCGAACAATGTATTTACTTTTTTGAAAGCAGATCCGTGATAAGATTTTCATCATCGATTTTGGAGAACCAATCAAAGAAGTCACGGAACGTTGCATCGTGAATGATCCAAAGGTGACGCACGTCGATGTCACCGACCTTTTTTAGCATTTCAAGAACCTTTAAAAAGAGTCAGCAACGATTGTTGTCACTATTGCCTTTAAATACTAGATATCGATGAGTGCATATACCTTGCTTGATTCTTCCATTTCTTTTCAAACTCAATTCAATAACAAATATACACGAAATTCACCGAACACAACACACCAAGAGAACGAACGACGGTTGAGTGTTTTGAAAAATGTAAACATTAAAAAAATGCGAAATGAAATAATGACAGTTTCGAAGATAGCTCCCAGACAACAATTCTACACGTTATTTGAGCAAATTAAATTATCTGAAGCGATTGTTTTACATTTTCCTTCAAACACTGAATACTAATCAATAGTGATGTTAATAATTTGCTATTTCTTTCAGTGTTTATTTGAATGGAAACCAATTTAATTTAAAGGAAATTTTTAGTTAAAAAATAAAATGCTTTTTCTGAACAAGCACTGAACTAGCACTGTTATTCTGACTTAAGCACCATATTTATGTTGTATAGGAATTGTTGATAGGCTTTAATTAAAATTTAATTTAAAAATAAACTGTTTTAATAACGCATTTTTCATCATTTATGATAAGATATAATGAAAACTTTTACGACGAATTGATCAAAACATTAATTAAAGCCAAAATTCATTACTATAAAACATGCTATAAAAACTGTTCTTTTCCGACACGGCAGGTCTTTGTTATTCCAAACGTCAATCTAACGTCAAGATAGAACGAAAACAGTTTGGAATAACACAACGAAAACCAAAGAAAGGCGTAAAAATGGCAGAATCACTGAAAGGTAAACTCTTGTTTTTTGTTATACTTTGTTGCATTTTCGTTTAAATCACATATCAACGGAGTTTGGCGCAGGAATAGCTAGTCGTGATATTTGAACGAATGCAGTTGTTCTAGAATTAACTCTGGAAATTGTGCTTATTTTTTACATTATCTCACACGTCCTTCTACTGTTCTTCCGACGGGTGCATTGTTGATTCCATTATGTTCAGTGTAAGTGTTTTTCATGCTATTCTTTCCGTTACTTTGATAATCCATCTAATTCAACCGATTAATATTTATATTATTTCAGCATCGTCATGCTTGCCATGCTTGGCTCTATCGGAATGACCATGATCATTCTGGCCTGTGCGCTTCCGGCCTACAAGTAAGTGAGAATCCAAACTCTAATTAAATTAAATTGAACCCGATCGGTATTGATTTCATATGGTGTACATATAATTGCAGTTTGTGGTGGCCAATCTTTGTGGTACTGTTCTACTTGATTTGCCCATTGCCTACGCTAATTGCGAAGAAGAGTCAGGATGCGGATAATACTGTACGTGCACCACACGCAATGTTTACTACGATCGGTATTGTCATGAGCAGCTTCGCATTGCCTATCGTTATGGCCCGGGCAGAAGTGGTAGGTTAATTCCTTCCCATTTCCACTATATATATACACCACATAATGCACTTTCGTTTTCAGATTCAGTGGGGAGCATGTTTTCTAACGTTAGCCGGTAACGTTGGAGCTTATGCGACTATTTTGGCGTACTTTTTCGGGCATGAATCAGGCGAGAGCTGGTGAAGCGTATTTACGTCCGAGTGCACCTTAAAATATCTCAATATATCATATGCGTTCAACTAAAATAACATTAACCAAACAAAGTATCCGTATCAAACTCAGTTAACGTAAACCAGTTGCCGAAACCAGCCGCATAAAAAGGAACGATTAATGAAGAAAAGACTACTGGACAACTGCTTTTTCGGTTTATTTTGTTTATTATTTTCCAAGGACACAAACATGTAACTTTCAATATTTACCAGATTTGGACTTAAATAAGTGTATGGATTATTTAATTCAATAAAGTGCGAATACTTAGAGATTATCATTTCTAAAACACAAGTCAGATCTCTTTCCTTTACGGTAATCAGCATCCAAGAACTCAAATCAGTGTCAGTAGTGTGTCGGTAATGGTATCCTTGGCTGCTTTTATTGGTCCATGGTTAATGACTCTTTTCAAACGACTTCAATTTAATTGCAATCCACCGTTCCATCGCTCAGTAACGCCATTAAATTGAGTAAGTTCTGCCCGTGCAAATAAAGGGTAGTAAATTTATTTTATAGTCGTCAAAACAGTTTATCGTAAGAACTTATATTACAGGATCGAAATTATAGGATCGTTTAGCTGCATTACCGTACCTTCAACTATTAAGGAATAATGCAAATTGCAACTTAATTTACCCAAATCACCTACATTTCCCAAATATTCCATTCCAAATATCATGCTCGATGCAAACTCCATCCGAATCATCTCATCTCCTTAACCGGTTCTCATATAGTAAAAAAAAAATAATTGCCATGGAAACCGATTTCTGAGCACTCCATCCCGATTCCATCGTGGCCTCATCAAATTAGTCTGGATACTCTTTTAGATTGATTCTTCTTCTCTTTGCTCACCAAGTGCTGATTGCATAACGCAATCCAGGCGAAATTCTCATTTAACATCAAGAAGCCATTGAAGTTGGTATGAAAATCGCTACGCTAGGTGGCAATATAATCTTAAAAGACGAATATAATTAAAAAATACAGCTTAATTTTGAACTTCAGCAACAACGTACAGAACAAGGTAAGTAAGCTTTATTTCTATTTTCTCCGTTTACTGCTGTAGCGTTTTTTGTTTCTAGACTAATAATTCATTGTGTTTCATAGCGTTGCTTTTTCTCCTCAAAATGAACGAGAAGAAAAACCATAAAATCATTCAGATTCCCGAATTACTTGGAACCATGCAAAATAACCAACGATGCCTGGAACTGATCCAGAAATTAAGAATGGAGAATCAAGGAACTTTGGTAAGCAAATCAAAACAAGCGGAATCTAAAAAGAAATTCGAATGCGATAAGTGTCCGCGTAGATTTGTGCTCTTGTCTGGATTGAAACGGCATAAGATAAAGTACCACCCGACCGATGCGTTAGTGAGTTCGAAAGGAGACGCGTCCGCTAAAGAGGAGGTAACCAATTCCGTCGACGTCGTCGTGAAGTGCAAATGCTGTGGTGAAATTTTTTCTAGTCCTACGCAATTCGAGGTCCACTGTCGGCGTCTGAACTGGGAAATTCTACTAGCAGGCGTTAATAGAGAACATTCAGATAAACCCGATATGCTGCTCGAGAAGCAGTTGTTGATCGTGGTCATACATACAGCATTTCGTTGCGAATTCTGTACTGCATTTTTCTCTGATCTTAACTCACTGTTCTACCATGAGTCGTGCCACGTACCGGCCGATGGGTTCACATGCACATTCTGCGAGACAAACTTTTTAACACTCGACCAAGCCCAAACACATTGGGCAACCTGTTGGGATTCTAAAAAGCAATATGCGAATTCGTTTTTGCATGTACAAAAAACATACAGCTGCAATGTGTGTTTAACCAATATTGGCACGTTGGACAAGCTGTACGAACATCGGTATGCTATGCATCACTACTTTCCTCGAAGCAGCTCCAGGACAGCCCGGAACGATTCATCTTCACGCACGCAGGTTTTGCAGTTACACTGTGAAATCTGCGGATTCCTTTTTAATAACATATCGTCGTTGTTGGAACATCGTGACGAAAAGCACTCTGCAGAAGGGACAGTCAACATAAAATGCATAGAAAACGATGACGTTCACACGAAAAAAGCGACACAACACAACACCGTCGCCGGCGGCAGAAACAAGCATAAAGTAGGGACGAGCAATGCCCGACCATATTTGTGTGAAAAGTGCGGCAAAACATACACACAGTCTAGCCACCTTTGGCAACACTTGCGCTTCCACAATGGCGTTCGTCCGTTTAGCTGCAACCGGGATGGTTGTAGCCGCCGGTTCACTATACGACCGGATCTAAACGATCATATCCGGAAGTGTCACACCGGTGAGCGACCGTACAAGTGCGAGGATTGTCAGAAACGCTTCCTCACCGGGTCCGTCTACTATCAGCATCGGTTAATTCATCGTGGAGAACGGCGTTACGGATGTCCGGACTGTACCCGACGCTTCTATAGGGCCGATGCGCTGAAGAACCATCAACGGATTCACACTGGAGAGAAGCCATACGGCTGTACGTACTGTGATCGAAAATTCCGGCAGCGTGGCGATCGCGAGAAACATATTCGTGTTAAACATATGAAATTTCGTTAGGTGTTGAACAAGAGCCTTTGAGTCGATTGTAATGTATTAGTTGAGTTATACGAATGTTATTATTTTAATCTTCTTCATGCCGCTGATTAATTCTTCAAGCATGCTGCGTTTGGCAGAAATAGACGTACACTTTAATTGATGCAATACGAAACTATATTAACCAATATTCATACAAATCATAAAACAAATAAAATTACTCTTTTTAAAAATATTTTCCATTTAGAATTTCTTTTTCCGTAAATTTCGTAAAACTCTAAAATATGACTTTGTTCAACTGAATGACATATCAACAATAACTTCAAGTGACAGATGAATTGTACTGAACATCACGAAAATCTGCCGCTCCTTTTTATTTTGCAATAGTTCGACAGATACATCGACAACTTTGGAAGATGTAAACTTTAGGTAAGAAATTGCATTTGCTAGAGACGTGTTTTATCCGCTAAACTGCACTCATATAGTGTTTTCATTACGATACGTGTTTATTTAATCATCCGAGAATATTTTCAATCACCAACGATTTTTTATTTTCAAAGAGCTCTACCGATAATCATTCTACCTTATCGACAATCATGATTTGTTAAAACTCAATATCTGAAACTAGAACTGTAATACATTCATAATTCCTACATTTATCAACATTACAAGGCGTAGCATCTGAAAACACAGAAATTACGATACGGAACATAAAAAAAATGGAAAAGTAGAATTCTGCACCCTCGGGTATTATTTACGTGTGACCTAGTTCTCCATGTGATCCGGTACTGAAAATCAAAAATTGTACTTCATTATCCCGTCCTGACGGCGTGCCAAAATCCTTTCCCGACGAAAAGGACTCCAGTCTTTCGATATTACACACACAGTAAAACTATACACCATGCAAGGGGTGTTTTCATTGTAAAAGAGTATCGAACTCCACTGACCTGTCCAGCTGTCATGGCTACCGGACAGAGGTTCAGCCAAATTCGGCTATCGTCGAATACACACCGAAACAGTTTCCAACAGACGAAGGCACAAGGAACCGCCCGACCATTCCCATTTCCGCTGTCTCGAAGTAATCGAGCGCAAAATTGAACCGAAAAAAATCACACCCCCGTTCGCCAACAGCAAATTCCAAATCGCCGTCGCAAGTGTAGAAAATGGTGTTTCGATTGTAGCGATAATGACACAGTGGCGAAAAATAGATAATAGTAGCCACGGTTGGATTGAATGGTGCTCGTGAAAGCACTAGTTTCGAGTCCAGCAATGTGTAAATAGATGGAAGCCTTCCTCTCTTAACCCGCGGTCATTCAATCAGTCAACCAGCGCCAGTTTAGATCCCCATCGGAACAGCAGGAGCAACAGCATCTCGGGTGGAAACTACCACCCCAAAGTCCAAATCACATCCTGACGATCGCATGTGCAACAAATGGTCGTAGTCTGTGCCGTCGTCGTCGTCGTCGTCGTCGTCGTCGTCGTCGTCGTCGTCGTCGTCGTCGTGGTCGTTGTCGTCCTCGTAATCGGTTTCGTCCTGTGCGCGTCCTGTGCTTCGGGCAAACTCGTGAACGCTATAAAAGGAGTCCTCTTATCGAATGGCGAGCTCAATCGGTCGGTGGATACTAACGGCGATGGCAGCATCGAAACCCCAGTAACGCCCCGGAGGCCGGTTCGAGCTAGGGTGTACTTTGACCACGTGTTGACACTGGTGAAAAAAAACATTTTGAATATTTAAACAAAAACACCTGTCACACTTTTTGTGTTGTGTGAAGCCTGAAATTAAACGCAAAACTTACTAGTGGTACTGGAAAAAAATACGTCCCTAGAAACAGCTGTGCTAATCGTTGATTTGAGAGTTCCGAAGGTGTGTTTCGGAGCGAAAACCCAGGAGGAGTACCATCATCATGTGTGTGCATTTAGCTAATTTTGTTTGCCTGTGCTGCCTTACGACAACGTCCTAGTGCAAGTCATTTTTCAAGGAAATCACGTCTCTCGGACGTGAGGGCAAAAATATCCGTTGTCAACGAAGAGTGTAAGTGTAATAAAATCCTCACCTTATCAAACACGGTAGTGGAAACATCGAAACGTGTCCTATACTCAGTACACGGCTTCAGGGTAGCAAGATGTGCCGCATATCGATCAGGGAAATCTAGTAATCCAGTAATCTAGCCGTCAAATTGTCACTCATCGTCACGGTCGCCGTTCGTCTCATTGGATACAGGCTTCCAGGCAGTGCCTGCAGGCCTCTGCCTGTACCGGAGAGATTTCCTTTTGTTGTATCTAAACCAGTGCGATAGAAAGTGTATGCTTGTTCGGTGTGCTGATGTGAAATTTCATTTCGAATACTGGAGAAAATAATGTATACTTGGAAGCTGCTTAAAATTACCAAGCCATCAACGAAACAATTTGGAAAAAAATGTGAGTTATTTGTTTTTTACGGAGGAAATAAACTGTCACATCGGATAAAGCAACGGACCACCTGATAGACAGCACGATAAGAACGCAAACCGAATAGTAGAAGTCGGAAAACGAAAAACGTGCTGCTTGGATTGTATGACATCCCCGTCACAAAAAGTATGCTACAATAAAGCACACTGCCCGGGGTGTGACACGATGGAGCTGAAATGAGAAACATATTTCACGAGCGCAACAAGTGTTCCGATTGTGTGGTGTTTGTGGCGTTATCCTTTTTTTCTGTTGTAATAAGAATAGAAAACAGGAACGACGTTGCGGTACTGATGATCTGATGCTAAAGCACGATTGACGCTGCTGCTACTGGTGATGATGACGGTAATAATAGTTACACCGTGCGCCATACCCACAATGTCACCATACCACACGGGCCACGGGAATAGTAAACCTTGATGAAACGAAGACCTGTGGAACACGTTCTGACCCTCTGTACACACGCATGTTCACGTTTACCCGTCGATGATTGGGACATTTTTGATGACCGCCCGGATGGTGATGCCGAACAGACACCTTTCTCGGTTAAGCCCGTTCGTGGAAAAGTATCCGAGCAGTGTGTGCATTTACCCATTCCTATTTACACGTGGGGTGATATTTTCAGTTTCAGTTCAGAAACGGATTGGATACGTGCCCATTCCTGGCTATGAGTCGCCGCGATGATACGAAATAATAAAACAAAAAATAAATAGCACCAACTCGACCAACTATGGTGAAGCACATGGTTTGGTACGAAACCGTAAGACCACCAGTTTGAACAACCGAATGTGTACTACTGGATGATGCGTTTTATGGTACTTTGTTTGATTTATGGCATTGGATGGATGTAGCCTTACAATTGAATTAAATTCCCTTTATGTTACGGATGGCCACATATGCAGCGGTCCTAAAAGAAGTGTCGTTTGTCGGAGGGTTCTAGATGGTGGAAAATTAATTAAGTTCGAAATTGTTTTGTTTGATGTAGTATAGCCTTTATTCAATTTCATTTTAATTTTTTTTGCCGAAGAAATCAGTAGTTATAATCATCATATGATTAGGCTATGATTGAGATGAAAGATTTAAAATTACTAAAAATGGATAATGCAGATTTAAAATGTCTAAAAAATAATACATTCTAATCACAGCAAGCAGTTACAAACATATATTTGTTGGGATTCGTCCTAGAGGAATATGTTGTGAAACGAGTAGTAAAACGTATCATTCCGTTGAATAATTAATAAATAAGACAATCTTGACTACTCCAAGCTACAGTGGAAACTCCAAATAATTTTAGAAACCCTCCGATAAATCTGGTTATGTTACATTATATTTATTTTCCTTCAAATCTTATCGTATACATTTAAATCTTTTTATGTAGATACTATCATTAGCTCAAAATGTTTTCCGTTTCAAAACGTCAGTAATTTGACAACTATTTGGCCAGGTACTTTCTTCTAAATCAGAAGTGAAAATTAATCAATTTGAAT
>JXXB01025045.1:0-12720 GCA_000956275.1 Anopheles koliensis | reverse complement strand
TTTTCCCGTCGATAGCACAACAATTGGTACTAGCACAACAATTGGTGCATTTACCCTAGTTATTCATGAATCGTTTTGTCTAGATCCGAAAATTTGTTTTGCTCCCCAACATCTTGTTGTTTATCAAATTGTTGTTGATATTTATTAGAGAGGCTTTATTTAGAGAGAGGAAAGACCAGAGGGGTCTTTCGCCTCTATTGTTGTTTATCAAAACAATTCCCATTTTACCACATAGTCTTTTATACCCCTTTTGGCTCGTTGGGTACTTCACCGTTGCAAGATTCACATTTTCGGTTGTTTCGTTTTCTTGTTGCTATCGTTCATCAAACCGGCATAACAGCAGTTTAGATTTTATTTCGACAACCATCCCAGGCATCGTCTTTGCAACGACCAGTTAAGCTAAACTACTGTAACGCATTCGATTTCAGAACAGTTGCCCTATAATACGTCCTTCAATTGTAAACTGATTCTGCTTATTGACTACGTACGTTTGCTATAGCTGTTACTTTAGCATGTACGTTACATTATCTGAAGTTAAAACAACAATCAATTCCTTCTACAGACACTACTGCTGCGCCATGCGTCGACGAGATATTCCTTCTTTCTCTTTGAAAATAAGTGACCTACAGGAATACGCACAGGCGAAACAGGATCGCGTTGTTAAACAACAAGGAACTGAGAAGCAAACCAAGCCTCCAACTATTCAACCACCCAGTTATCGTGCGGTTTAAGCGATTCGCTAATGTATGTTCAAAAAAATTTAACAAATTCAACATTCAACATAATGAGGATTGTTACGTGCGTGAACAAATAAATTCATGAGCAAATGAATAAAATGCCATAAACTAATTGCGTGTTAAAAGAACCATTTTCCTCACTGTGATAGACAGTGAGATTATTGCACCCTGATTGTTGTGTATGAATTATTGTAGCTTTACTATTGTATGAAGTTGTTCTTTCAAATGCATTATTAAGTTGTAGTATAGAAACGAAGAACATGTAAATCCACAATACTGTTCATCATTCGAAACCCAAAACAACATAGAAAATTGACCACAATCAAAGTCAACATAGAATCCAGGTCGAAAAAAATTAGTTCTGACGTTTTGTGAAAAGAAAAATTAAAAAATGAACGTCAGCAGCCAACTGTCAAATCAAGTTTAAGTTTTGTTCAAACGTTCGGTTATGAAAATTTGTATTCAGTGAAGCATATTACATTTGTGTAAGAAATTAATTAAAATTAACAAGAAAAAATAATGAAGAAAAACTTCTCAGTAAAAAAAACTAACTCTAAACGATATCAAATAAAAAAAATGCATAGCTTTTTTATTTTTCCGCATTACTATAGAAACTAATAGAAAAAGCTCTCACAAACTCTGATTTTATTTACATAATAAAAAACAATATTAGGATGCACCAAAACGGTAAACTCGATGCAAAGGGATTTTTAAATGTTGGATGACCCTTACCAGATGGGTGGATGATATTCATTATTTGGTTGGTACCTGAAGGACGTAACAAAAGCTGAATTAGACTTATCAGTGGTTGTAATGCAATATAATTTTTACGTTTTATGTGAAGTTATTGCGGGATTTGAACAGATATTTCATGTAAATAAATATGTATGCTAGTATAGAAACAGTTTGTTTACAAGTAGTTTTCAATTTCAACGTCAAACAATGGGATACAAAATGGTAGTGTTGCAAGCGGGATATGCTTCGATCTCTTAATTCAATCTTAACGTATATTTAAAAGTTGTGAAATCAGAAATTGCAAAAAATATATATTCTTCAAATAAAATGTTCATCGATTTTTAGAAATTGCTGATTCCACAGCTGCCTTAAAATTATACGATTTTTAGACTGATTTGTAAGATCTCAACGCGCGTGCTTTGGAATCAGAAATTATTATAAAAATATATAGAATTCCTTGCAAGTTTCCACCTCACATAACTTTTCATCGAAGTTTTGGACGGTACATTCGTCTACTTTAGTTTTCCCTCGATTTGATTTGAATTTGTTTTTTTATTATTATTATCACTATAGACTCCAATGTCCCTGCAGACGAGCCACTGTGCACGGTGGGAAATGGGAATCGAACAACGGTAAGCGCGTGCGTGCGTGTGTGTAGGTATTGTTCGCCATTCTTCTACAAGCTGGATCGAACGGTGGAACGACCAGCAAAACAACACTCCGCCATCAGAAGCAGCGAAAATCTACAATCAACGCATCAGTAAGCTACAATCAAAAAAAGATCTGCTTCTGCCTCCACCCCCTCGTGCTTCTTTGTTTCCGTGTGGGTTCGTGCGTGTGTGTGTATGTGGGCGCATGAGTGCGTAGGTTCCCACCAAGAGGAAGGGCCATGACAGGGCAATCCGTGCAACCTTCGTCAGCTGTGCCCGAACGTACGACGCCATAGAACCGTGGAGAAGAAACAAAGTTTTTGAAAAGTTCTTCGTCCTCGGGAAGGAGTTTTACGCAAGCAAGCAGTAGAGGGGAAAGCAAACTTCAACATTATTCCGGAGTTTTGATTCGGAGGAGGGCGACTCGAACGCCGTAGCTATCATGGCCACCGCGGTGTGGTTTGTGTTGGAGGTGGTACAGGTGGTACTGCTTCTGCTGCTTCCCTGCCCGGCCAGCTCGGACGGTGGATCCGAACCGGGGGTGGGCACCGCCGGCCGTCCCAACTCGCCCGTCCTGATCGTCGTATCGTACGACGGCTTCCGGACGGAGTACCTGCAGCGCAACAGCACCGCGTACATGAACGAGCTGCGCCGGAACGGAACGACGAGCGCTTACCTGCGGAACGTCTTCCCGACCAAAACCTTCCCCAACCATCACAGCATCGCGACCGGCGTCTACCCGAACGTGCACGGCGTGCTGGCGAACGGCGTGTACGACACGGTGCTCGGTCCGCTCAACTACTCGTACGAGCTGTTTCACCACAACCCGGAGCTGCTGCCGATCTGGGTGAGCTTGTCGTTTTGCGTGTGTGCAACCTGTTGCACAACCCAACTGCATCCAGCTTCTTATTTCGCTTCCTTCTCCGCTACCAGGCGCTGAATCAGTACGCCGGCGGTCACAGTGGCTGCATGATGTGGCCCGGTTCGGACTTTGGGTACGGGCCGCGCAACCTTACCTGCAGCCACACGCAGCACTTCAACATATCCGTCCCGTGGGCCGACCGGCTCGATACGATCTTCGGCTGGATACGAGATGCGGAGCGTCCCGCCAACCTGATACTGCTCTACATCGAGGAGCCGGACTTTTACGGGCATGTGTACGGGCCGCAGTCGGCACGCGTCGCCCAGCTGGTGGTGAAGGTGAACGATCTCACCCGCCAGCTGCACACGCGCATCGCGTCCGACCCGCGGCTAGTGGAACGGGTGAACGTGGTGCACCTGAGCGACCACGGCATGGAGACGCTCACGCCGGCCCACTTCATTAACCTAACCGCGCAGGTGTCGCCGGACGTGCGGTATGACGCCTACGGCACCACGCCCGTGCTGCAGATCGTGCCGAAGGTGAAGCAGCAGACGTCCGAGTTGTACCGGCAGCTGAAGCGGGGGGGCCGCCGATACGGACGCCCGGTTCGATGTGTACATGCTGGAGAATTTGCCTGCCCGGTGGCGGTACAACAATACGCGCCGTACCGGCCCAATCACAGTGGTCGCTCAGCTTGGTTACGGGTTCGACGATATGTGGCAGACGGTCGAGATGTACCGGAAGAAGTACGACGTTGAAGGTGGGTTTGTGCGTCGGTGTAGCAGCCCTAATAATATCCCGATGCATTTTATTATGATTTTTCGTGGAAGGTCATTTTTGATAAAAATAATAACATTTTATTTAGGAACTGTCATTGGTTTGGTTTTCAATTTAAATAGTTAATGCTTTCAATGTAGATCATAAAATGGATCTAAAATGAATATTGATATATGATTTGTGCTAGCTAACGTCACCTCGTACTGGAAGGATTTGTGTTATATTGGTTTGGTTTGCCATTTACAGTGACACCCGACACGCAGTACGGCATGCACGGCTACGACAATCAGCAACCGTCGATGAACGCCATCTTCTTCGCGTACGGACCCGCGATCCGGGAGCAGCTGACGGTCGACCCGTTCGATACGGTCGATCTGTACTACCTGTTCTGTGAGATCCTCAACCTGACGCCACCGGCCTACCTGGCGGGCAACGTCAACCACATCCAGCACATACTGCGGAACAGCTCCCGGGACGACGACGGTGACGATCCGAACGGTGGCGGCTCATCGGATGCAACGCGTGCGGAAACGATCGCCGGTAAGTGCGACTCACACGGTGCGTTTTACGCTGGGTTTTGCTCCGTTTTCCTCACCACGCTCTGTCCTCTTGCTGCAGTAATCTTCGCCGGCAGTCTCATCGTGTCGTTCGGCATCGTGAGCCTGTTTGCGCTCGCAGTCATCTATCAACGCCGGCGCCGGGAACATCTGGTACCGCCGTACCTGTACGAGGAGACGGAAACGTTTATCGACGAGGGCAACAAGCTGCTGCATACGAGCACCACCAATTCGTCCATCAACGGCGACGTCGTGTCGGTGGACGTTTGAGCAGGTTTTTAGCGAGGGGAAGAACGGAGATTGGAAGGGAGAGAGGGCTACCAGTACTATTAGTAGGATGAATTCGTTTGCAGAAACGTGAATTGATACACAAACATGAATTTTTATTGTGCAAAAAAAAAAAACTTTTGTGGCGCTGTAACAGCGTTCTTACAAAGTTAGGCTAACTAAGAGGGAGCGGAAACGTCGTTAGGTATCGAATTTATTTTTGATTTTTTTTATTTTGCACTCGTTTCTTAATTCCAGCGCATTGTGTAGCGTTTTTTCTTTCTTAAATGTAATGCTGAACTTTATTGGTAGTTTGGTGTTATTGTGTTATTTTATTTGTTTTAATTCGTCCGGCGGACAATGTTTAGCGAACAAATTAACGAGCATTATTCCAAAATTGAAAAAAGACGCCGATATCATAGGCTGCGCCGGCTGTGATGCGAGGCGAGAAAGGTGGAGCGGAGGCCACAAGTCTCTAGAGCCAGGAGCGTATAGAGTTGTGTCGCTACCATTGCATTGTTGTATATACACCATTGCCAACATTCATTAGCTGTAGCTATAAAGAAACAACGACGGAACCTTTGTTCCTCCACGCCCTGCCTCCCCGTACCCGAAGTGGTATGTGTTTGCCATACACACACACACACAGGTGGCCATACAGGTTGGATGTGTCGTATATTTTATTATATTTCACTCAAAAAAATGAACAATTGATAGTAGTGAAATAATGTTTCTACTTCGCAGCGTGGCAAGGGTCCTTGCTGTTACGGTTTCTCGGATCGAATGCGGTGCACACTATCACGAGTGCGTGATGTTGGGGCAATGTTTGATCCTGAGACAGCTCAAGCTGAGGACCCTTAGGTAACGCGCGTTGCATAAGATATATATGTATATTACCGAACAACAAGACCATAAGATTACACAAAGCGAATGTTTGTGAGGAAAAGATGTGTATGTGTTACCTAACTTCCACTTTCACACTCCCCTTTCCCCTTTTCCATCCCCTGTGCCTCCTGCATTGCTTACACTTCGGCAAACAACGAACCCGGGAAAACCGAGCGTATCAGAAGGAACCGCATTATTTAGGAAAAAAAAGTTTCATCGCCCATTTTTAATAAACACGAAACATGCAAACACAACCCCATCCATACACAAAAACACACACATAAATATACAACTGAAAACCTATAGTTTTTTAAAAAAAAGGTTAAAGCTATCTCTATTGTGATATTTTTCTAACGCGAAACCGTTCTAGACAGTGTAAATGGGATATTAGTGGCAAATAATTGGATGAGTAAAGGTGCAGGCGTAGGTCTCGTTTCGATTGTAGAGTGTTTCTTGCGTGGGTCTTACACCTTCGCGCAGGCCAAATTCGCCCCCAGGAGACACAGCAGAGGGTGAAGAGACGTGCGTGCGAACTGTCCCAAACGCAACAGACACGCGTTTGTGAATGCCAAAGCCATATCTAGGAAGAAGCGGAAAGAGACTATACTGCGGATGTGTGTGTGTTCGTCTTGAGCGTGTTCGGCAGCAAGGATAGGAACACCCAACATCCAAAATCGCGATCAAACGCGTGTAAATTGGTGAACCAAAACCTGCTTCCAAGACGAACTAAAAACCAGAAAAATAGGATAAACGAAGAAGATAAAAGTATAGTAGCGAACAGTTCTTTACACTTTTATTCCTTTTACCCACTACCTTTCAATTCGAAAACGAAACAGTTTTATGGAAATAAAGTTTTAGGAGAGTAACGATACGTTTCCTTCCGCGTTTGTAGAATGTTTGTTTCTGGAACTATTTTGTTCAAGATTGTTAGTAATTTTACCATATTTATTCCACAACACATTCAACACATTCGACGGTTTGCCCGTCGAATATGCTAAAATTTATGTATGTACCAAAATAGTCAAACTTGCGGGGCTTGGCGATGAAACCATCCTTTTTTTAGGAAGCTCACGGATAAATCAACTATATTTGCAGCACACGGTCGAACGAAGCATTCTGAAACAAATAGGATAAGAATTGCAATTCGTACTAATATGTGTACTAATAATCGACTGTTCTAATTGGCATCGACTGGTTTGAGTGTTGGCTGTTGGTACCAAATCATGACCGTGTGGCCAAGTGGCGCCCTCTAGTGTGGTTGTGTTGAAATCGCAAGTAGGAAGATGTCTCGGCTAAACTATAGGAGCCTATGAGAGATGGTCAAAATTAAAATTTGATTAAAAAAAATTGTATTTTTTTCACAAATTTTGTTCACAATTTTTGTTTGAAAAATTTAAACTTCCTTGTAAAGTAAAACTTTCAATTTTAAAATTAAGGTTTATGTTATTATTATTGTTATTATTACATACTTTGTTGAAATGATGTTCGTTACGAAAAAAAAATTACATTTAAATATTGCTTTAGCAACTTTTTCACGAACCACTAAAGCTTTAATGAAGACAGTAATACGGTTGAAGTAAAAGAACGCATTTGAATTCGCCAACTGCAATGCCCAAAGCAATGCGCCCCTTCCCAACGGCACTGGTGGAAGGGCAACTCGCAGCCGTTGGTTCCGCAGCTGGAGCGTTCAGACGTACGCGAGCTGCACAGCGCAAAGCATCGCAGCAGTTTTCGTTTCCAGCGAGCTCACGAAATACGGTGGCGATAGGGAGAGAGTGCGAGCAAGAGAAAGAGTGCAGAAGTAGAGAAATTAAGTACAAATTTTCACCCACCGGACGGACAGTGCGTGCGGCGAAGGAAAGTTGGGAATGGAAAACGTGACGTGCAAAAAGTGTGGGCGTTAAAAGAGTGTTTATGTGTGTGTGGGTGCGTCTTTGCGTGTGTGAGATTGGCAGGGAAGTCCGTGTACGGTTACAGACTCCGCAGGAGCTCGAGAATTCGAATTCGGACGACGCGAAGCTGAAAAACGTCGTTTCAGCGAGCGCGCGCGCGCACTCGTCTCACGGTTGCGCGCTCCGGTGCGTGCTGCTCCAGCTAGGGAAAACAGGAAAAAAAATTGAAAACGGCACCTCGCGCCGGGGAAGAGGTTAATTGGTGGGGCGGGCGAAGAGGAACGAAAATAACGACTTCTTTTCGGGACGGAAAACCTTCCGCAACAGAAATAAACCCGTGTTTGTTTGATGCGTTTGTGCTGAGGGCCCAAGTCCGATTTTGTGCCACCAGTCGAAACAAAACCACCGCCGTGCTCAACCCGCCAACGTGCTCAACCACCAAAGCCCTGCTCCTCCCTTAAAAAGGGAACGCAAACGGTCAACGCATTGACCCAACTTTGCCCTCAAATTCGACAAGGAAGAGCTGCCAAACATGCTAGAGGTGAGTGTTATCTTCGTTATTTTCGTGTTTGCAAGCCCCTCCTGGGGTGCGTGCTGTGTGTGTGTGCTTTTCATTTTCTTTGCTGCAGTGTGCATCCTGTGCATCTCCCCTTTGTGGCTATGGTTCTGTGTTTTCTGCGTGAAAGATGTTGGTTCTGTTGGGAATAATTGTCTTGCGTTTTGTGTTGTTTGTTTCAAATAATGTTTTTTTTGCGAATTGTATCATAGAGAGCTTAATCATCTTCTGAAACCAATCCTGACGACATCTAGAATAAGTTCTGCAAAAAGAGAGGTTCATCGCTTATGTTCTTCGAGCCATCAAGTCTTTAGTTTTCTCCCCTTAATAGGGTTTTTTTTGTTAAAGTTTGAGATTGATTTTGCAAAAAATAACAATGTTCAGCGGATCGTCGCTATTTATAACGAATCCTAACCAATCAACTAGTGGCAGTGAAGAAGTAGACTTTCCGATTATTTAAACTAACTTTACAGAGAAGAGGGTGAGACTCTTTCTTGCTCTATATCACCTGCCAAGTCTTTTGTTTTTTTTTTTGGCTGTCAAACGATTTATAAACCTTCTCCTGCGTTCTCGAACATCATCGCCCGCTTGCATATCTTTGTACAGTGATAACAGCCTGGAATGGCCGGAATGTTCGCGGGTAACTCTCGCTCGTCGTACTCGCAAAACCGCTCGGGTGTGGCCAATTAGCGAATCGCGGGGCCAGCGCCGCACCGTTTGGAAAGAAAAAAAAACAATCTGGGTCAAAAGGCACTCCCGACGGCCGGGCCACAATTACTTCGCTCTCGCTTCCGAACAAATTGTGTCAAAATCTTGCGATGGCAGTCTCGGCGGGCTGACTCCAGTTTGGCACGGCCGTGATGAGTAAGGGGTTCGATTGTTGAAAGGTGGGTCCGGCTGTTGGTTGAAGAGAGTTTCAAAGTTTCAGAATGATGCATCAGAATTCCCAGCACAGCCCGATACCCTGATACATCTTGGGCGAGCTTCTAGTTTACGAAAAAAGGGCACAAAAGGATATATTACCTGGAGGTTATGAATTGGATCTCACCCTGGAGAGCCCGAAGAGGTAGCAAGGTTGTAGAAAGTTTACATAAACAAACGCGCGCACAAGAAAAAAAAAACCAAATGAGATGTTTGAGATTATATTTTAGCACATCCTGGTAGGCTCTTCCAAGAAGGATCCCGCTTTTCGGGCGCTAATTTACATGCTCCAGTGCGGTGAAGGACGCCCGAAAGCATAATGGGACCGGACCTTTTCCGGGACTGATCAGTTATGTTCGCTCTCTTTCTCCTTTTAATCGACCGCCTTTGTTCCAGCCTTCGTTTGGAAATAGCAAACGGCTATCTCCTGCTGCTCTCTACTACCGATGCACGCTGCTCCAACAAAATGGACACTGCAACTAATCGAGCGGTAATGTGTTTTTATTAGGCGCAAAAGTGAAACCGATGCGTTTCGGTACGTGCGTTGTTGTACAAATCAATAAATAACAAAAACCGAGCCCTCCGACACACACACAAGCGCTCACAAAATACGCTTTCTTTTTGCGAGCGCACTCCAAAAGAAGAAAGACGATATGAACAAAAATCGAAGATGGATTCGAGAAGCAGGAAAGTAAAAAAAAATAGCCCAAACCGAATTTGATAAGAGCACCAGACGCGTTCGGGTGTCGGCTCCGATTTCACACGCTCAAGAAAAACGGGAGGTCAATGACACCGGGAACTTTTCGGTGTTGTGCCGTCAGCAACCCTTTTGCGTCAGGAATGGCCAACGATAAACAAAAAAAAAACGCGTAAAAAGTGACCTTTTTGAGAGCGTGAAACAACGGCAGCAGTTTGGGTATGTCCGTTTCGCAATTAAGTCCAACCGTGTTCGCCAAAGGGTTCGCCTGCACCGAGATTAACCCCATGCAACAGCGCCAGCCTTATGAATTATGGGTTTTGGGCGCACCTCCCTCCCCTCCCCCGTCCGTCCGTGTTTTGGTTGCCGTTCGTTTCCCTGCGAGATAGGCCCCTTCCGAGAAGTCGTCGGCAAGCGCTCTAGTTTTGTTTTTGTGCGACGTTAAGTTTGCATGATGTGGCCATGAACCTTTCCCGCGATCTCGTCGGGAAAAGGTTTCTTGTCTTTTTGGAGAATTTTTTAACACACTATTTGGACTGATTTAAGAGCTGTTCTGACGTTCCTTTAATCGGAAACTGGCGATACTAATGGCTGCCGGGGATGTGTTGCGCAAATAGAAGTCGGCTAGGTGACGAGGATGACTCAACGAATCGTTTCCCAACGAGTGTCAACTGCATTAGAGGGTGCATAAATGGTGTTGGTGGCACAGGTACAGCTTGAAAAAAAGCGAATCTGATCGTAGTGGGTTGTGATTTGATGCAAATTAGCATTCGCCTTCAACGTACCTAGAACAAACGCAGTATTATTGCTACGATTAATAGCAATCCGATCTAAATATCTTGCGACATTGATTCGACTACTAATCTAATACTACTAATAATTTATACCAGCTTTTGACGGAGCAGTAAGCTGTCAGTTTGGCACGGCCTAATTCGGCCCGGCTGTCAAATCTGCGACCCGATCGAAAACAAAACAAACGAACCCAAATGAAGCGATCGCGTATCGATTACCGGTGCGATCAAGCGATTCATTCCGCTTTCCGTGCTCCTTTCCATCACATTGAGCGCGACAAGCAGCGCGAAAGAAAACAAGGAGAAACCGTTTCCCATCGGTCGCTCCTGCGGGTGTGTGTGTGTCGTACGCCCGGTGCCGCTTCCGGAAACCGGTTCCGCGATGATGCGGCTGGAAGTGTGTCACAGGCACACCAAGGGCGAACCCGGGGGGCCGGCCAGGGCCGGGGGAAGGCCGGGCGAAAAAAAGAAAAGGGAAAGTACGGCGCGTACGCGTGCGTGTGCTCGGTGGCAGCAGAAATTCTGCAACCACGATCGATCCCTTCGCGCCAGCCGGTTTCTTGCCACGACCGGAACGGAACAAAAACAAAACCACCTTTGACAGTTCGGCGCTGGGGCTTTCGCTGGGAAATCGCCCGAACACGCAGCTGATCACCGCCGCACGCTGGATCATCTTTCGGACGTGTGCTTTTGGCTCATAATCCAAAGCGCCAACGCGGAGATCCGTCGATCACGGATGCCCAAGTATCGGATCCCGATCTGCCCGCCTGGCTTGTTGATCGATTTAAAGGGCTCTTTTTTTTTGTCGGTGGTGATCTATTGTCCCACGGTCGGTCGGAGTGGAGCGAGCTCACCTTCCCATGGTGGCGATGGGCTAGGCCCAAGCCGTGTCGATCGACCGAATTGTGAAGGTCGATCTCACGAGATCTCGACACATAGCCCGAAATGAGTCAGCCAAACTACCAAAACCCAAAGCTCCCAGTGCACGCCTCGAGTGCCTCGAGTCTCCAAAAATGGAGCAAATGCCCCGTTTACCAAAAGCGTTCGCGTGTTCGTGTGCGATACTCACTGCGGTACACGGAGCAAGATATTGGTCTAAAAAAAAAAATGAAAATAAAAAGAAACGGGAGCAGCAATGAAAGAGCGAGAGAGAGAGCAGCAGTTCGATCCGATCGATTACCGCCAACACTGCGTCACTTATTTTGGGGACATTGCAGGGTTTCTGGTGTCAGCGTTTGACAGCTCTTCAGCAATTGTTTTGATCGTACTTTTCTTCAAGAGAACACCTATGCACGTGCAGTAACTGTCATGTTGAACGTGGTGGGAGCGGTTTTCTCAAGAAGACGAGCGCCTAATATGACGAGCCCGTCGCTTGGATCGATGAAACGGATGGGCACCCGTGTTCGGTGGTTTGCCTTGTTTGGTTTGCTGCGACCCGCGACGCGTTGGCGCAAGCAAAATGCAAACCAGGCCCACCAGGCGCAACCGGGCGGATGTGTCGCCAACGCGCCCAACCACTTGCTGGACACGTCCGCCACCGGTTCCATCCGTTACATCACCGCCGCCGATTAATTAACTTTTTTTGTTCGATTATTGTTTCCGCGATCGCGATCGGGAAAGTAAATTAAATTTCACCTCGAAGCAGCCGCATCGCGGCAATGATTGATTCCGGCAGCCCAGCCCTGGGCACGCGCAAATCGATGAATTTATTTCGCGTCGTGCCTCGTGTGCCGCGGAGATGTGGATATGTTTCGTGCGTTTCGTGCCGTCGGTGGTTAGGGTTTGTCTTTTTTGTAGGTCAGACGCTGGTTTCGCTTGCCGGGCCGGCAGCGTTTCGGAGCGGCGCAAACACGAGAACGGCTAGGCCACGCCACGGAACAAAGGAAAGTCAACAACGGGCGACCGATGCGCAAACAGAAAGTTTTATTTTTGTTTGCTCGCGATGGGCAGGGAGGTTTTGTCGGTGGCCGCAAACCACTTACCGAGAGAGAAAAAAGCCTATTTTAATTGATTAAAGTTGACACATGGGATAAAGAGGGAGAAACTACCTGTAAACCCCTGTAGTTGGTTGAGGTTGTATTGGTAGTAAAAACAGAATAAAGACAGCCAGCTAGCAGAGCAATACATTTATAAAATACATCGTATTTTTCTAGTACTTGAGCAATTTTATCGCAATTGTTGTTCTTGCGTGAAAAATACATTCGTGAAAGTAATTACGATTGAACATATCGTTCAATATGTTAAGCGGAATCGATAACGTCATTACGATTGACATTTACATTTCAAATTAAAATTCGCATTCTTCAAGCACTAATTGTTCGATCGTCGAAGTAAGCAGGGCGTGTGAGAAAAGCAGGTTCCTCAGTAATGATAATTGAGGAAAATAATTGTGG
>JXXB01025028.1:0-24902 GCA_000956275.1 Anopheles koliensis | reverse complement strand
CGCCGGTACATGATGTTCGCCTCGTTCGAAACCTGCGCGAACAGTATGCCGTCGAGTGAGTTTTCCGTCGAGCATGGGTAGTGATCGAGCGAATCCTCGTCACCCATGTTGCTACGGCTACACTCCGGCTCGACCAGCTCCGGTTTGAAAGCGTCCGACGGTTGCTGTTGCTGCTGCTGCTGCTGTTGCGGTGAGGACAACGCCACCCCGTACTGCTGCTCGTTGCTTCCCCCGATCGAAAGCACCTGATGGCACGGTTGGCCCATCACGTTTGGGCTCGTTCCACCGATCGGTGGCAACACGTTGATCGGCGGTGGCATCATCCCGTTGCCGGCGAGCTCCAGAGGCGTGCAGCTCCCCAGAAACATGCTGCGGTTATCGCGTGTCGCGTTTACCTCATCGAACGGTGACACGGCTAGCGTGGGTGAGGTGCGTGAAAAAGAGAGAAAACAATGGAAAGTTAATAAGGCGTAAGGGACATGTTGGAATACATATCGTAGCTACTTTTAAAACAACTGATTCAACGCAACATTGCGCAAACGAAACGGTGAAGCAACCGATGGCTAATAATATCGAATCGAGCGTTTGCAACTCGCTACACGAAACCAAAAAAAACCACTACCAATACTTGCTACTACTAGATTCAACTACTACAATACAGTCACCGGATATAATCAGATTAAGTTGCTTTTTAAGGGTTTTGTTTTCGGACTCAACTTCTGCTAATTGGTCCTGGGTTTTTTTCCCCCCTAAGGATCATGCGCTCAGTAATTTTTTTATCCTGTTCCATGCATTTCGTTACACAACGTGTTCCTAGCATCCCGGACTGCTGTCTGCGGATAGGAAAAAATATCTCTACGGCAATTAAAATAAAAAATGGAACATAAAACTAACTCCAAACTTAGAACATCATTCACTACTCGTAAACAGTAAGCATTTAGTTGAATTGCAATGTTTGGAATAATAAACGAATGCATGACAAACCCCCATCCTCTACTCGTCCCGCAAAGGAATTGAAAAATAATGTCCAATTACTGCGGACAATAAGCGGAGAAATGAAAAAACAGCATTAAATAAAAAAAACGAAAAACTCGAGCAAGTACAACGAAACGGACGCTGAAAACGTACACGGCGCTCAGTCAGTACAGTGAAGCAGTTTAGAAAGTGTAAAAAGAGAGACAAAAGGGAGACAGCAACAAACACAACGAAATAGAACTAAGTAAAAAACAAACCAGACCCCATCGAAGCCTAGCGCAACGCAAACGGGTTGGGAAGGCAAATCATACAAAACGGAACCAAACAACAGACGGGAGATGATCAAGAAAAACGTCTAGATGGCTGGGCAAGCGAGCAAAAGACGCCCCAAAAATGGCTCGCGTTCGGCTGTTACCTTTACCCCCGTCGCGTGGGGTTTATATACGCGTGGTTTGTGCGGAGAATGCCGGGGCCTACCGATAAGAAACGGCGCACCTCTCATATCGCTTCCACGTGCGCTTCATTGCGTACGGTTGTTCGGGGTCGACGAGTAGGGTTAGAAAAGTTGTGGAAGTTAGGAAACGCGCAAACGAATTAGATTGGTTGAATGCTATATATGTTAATGCTAGTTGTTGTGTGGGTGTGTTTTGTTTTTTAAATCACATCTCTGTATTCTACTGTTACCCATTATGCCCAATTTGGATGTCCAGCATCTTCCAAACGTCTTTAGTACGAAGTTAGTGCTACTACTTGTGGTGCCAACGTCGCGAGTAACGAGCTGCTTC
This sequence comes from Anopheles koliensis, assembly GCA_000956275.1. Classification (NCBI taxonomy): domain Eukaryota; kingdom Metazoa; phylum Arthropoda; class Insecta; order Diptera; family Culicidae; genus Anopheles; species Anopheles koliensis. The sequence goes on along the minus strand of JXXB01025028.1, from coordinate 23,142 downwards.
GGCCGACCACAACAAAAACTACCGACCGACCATTCCGCCCCACCGTCCCACCGGACGCTGAAACGCCAATCCAAGTATACCTTCATTGCTGCTCCCGATGCAGACGAAGTGGCCGGCGGAGGTGGCGCCGGCAACACCCGGCGGGCCCAGCTCGCTTGACGCCGCGATCGCGCTGACAATCGTACCGCCGCCCATCGCCAGGGCCGTCACGTCGGACGCGTTCCCATCGACCCCGGCCGCTAGCTCGCTAAAATAGTTGGATGGTGCCGGTGCGACCAACGGTGCCGGCGGTTGCTGCGATTGCATTCGGTTCCGGTGCGTCACCGCCGGCACGGTCGCCGCACTGAGCGCCGTATGCTCACCTTTGGGCGTGTAGATGAAGTCGTGCGATTCGCTCTTTTTCCCGCCCGACACGATGTACACTTTGACTGTGGCCGGCTCGAGGATGTCCTGTCGGTCGTACGGTGGCACCACGCAGACGAGATGGGTCTGGAGCGAGGAAGAAAAAAAGAGCATTAGTAAACTTTCAAAACAAAAGTATACTTCCATTATAAAGAAATACACGTTGGTCTCGTGATAATGTCTTATAATTTTTAGTAAGATTTACGCACTCTCTTTCCTACTATCAAGAGATCCTCCCTAGACCGAGCAGATTCAGAAGTAATTTATAAAAATTAACAAAATCTCTTCGGGTTTCAATCCCTAAAACGTAGACCACGTGGGCATTAATTTTTGAAGTTCCTTATGATTATGGAAAAGAAAGCTGATATTTAAAATCAGCCTCGTTTGAAACACCAGTTGAATTATCAATATAAATAAATTGAAAAAAAACGTCTAAAATAGATAGTCCGTAGAGAAGTTTTACAAAAAAAATTTTTTTGATGGGGATGGATTGCTCGAATGTTTGTAATATATCCGCTGAATCTGGCGCCAACTTACATGCTGCAGGTGTTCCTTGTCCGGTACGACCGATTGCTCCCAGCCGTTCGCGACCGATGCGCCGGTTCGAGTGAACGCCGAGTGCGGCGAGGACACCTTGCGCCGCTGGAACACGACGCGCGTGTCTTTGAGAAAGTTTTTGCCGAATATGAACATCTCCAGGCCGCCCTCGACCGGGCAGGTGACGAGCGACTTCTTGCAGATCTCGGGTACGCCCGGTGGTTGCGCTAAAAGGGAAAAAGGTGACATTAGACGTTAGTGATCGGCGTTTAGTCGGCGCCAACGGCCGCGTCAAACACTCACTGCAGATGATGGGCTGGGAGCAGACCTGCAGCATCTCCTCCACACCGTCGTCGCCGATCACGACCGTGCGGAACACCATCCGGCAGCGGGTGGACTTCTTCTTCGTGCGCGACCCGGCCGCCTGGTCCGGGAAGCGGTGCTCCACATCGACGTTGCGCTCCTTCAGGATGCCGACGCAGTCGCACGTGACCGTCATGTTGCTCTCCGGCTTCAGCTGGATCTCGATGAAGATCGTCCCCTCGACCTTGCGCTCGACGCACGGGGTCGAGTTTTTGCCCGACACCTTGCACGCCTGGTAGAAGATGTGCGGCATCGGCCGGCCGAGATCGGTTCCGATGAACACCTGCAGCACGGTCGGCTTGCTGTAGCCGGTCAGCCGCACCACCGGGAAGCCGTTCCCGCTCCGATCCTTGACCGCACCGCGGGAACCCTCGGTCTGGTAGCGGGCCCGGTGCTGCTGCTCCGGCTGCGTCACGATCTGCAGCTGTATCCGGCCGTCCCGGTTGGACGAGCTCGCCATGGCCGCCGGTTCGCTCGGGACGCCCAACGCCCGAAATGGCACGCTCGCGGCCGCTCTCTTGTTGTTTGTGGAGGTGGTGCTGGTGCTGGAGACGCTGGTGCTGGTGGAGGTGCCGGTCGAGGCGGTGCTCCCATTACCCCGCGGCTGGCCACCGACCGCACTCGGGTGCCTTGCAGCTGGGGAGCTCACCAGCGGGACGGACGATGAGATCGATGAGGACGGTGAGGAGGAACCGGTCGATGGCGACAGGGTTTGCGGCAGAGGAGACACCGATGACGCGACCATTCTGTGGAAGAAGAAGAAGAAGCACACATCAGTTCGGCTCCAGCAACACCAGTGTCCGCAAAACTCTCATTCAATCAATTTGGAAGCGTCCAAAAATACGATTTTATTTATAGCACGGTGGCGCTAATGAGCAACGTAAACAATTCGAAGAGCCCGAGCGCTCATAATAAACAGCAAAAACACACGTGATAAACGTTGATATCGTGCGAGATGCGAAACCTACCGGCTAGGTCGCCATACTTGGAAGACTTTTTGCGGGATGAACGTACGCACGTTGGGACGCTGGAGAGAGGGAGGGAGGGAGGGAGGGAGGGAGAGAGAGAGACAGGGCCCCCGCGTGATGGAAGGTCGCGAAAGTTACATCGTAATAGGGCCGAGCATGCTGAAATACCTCCGATACTGCTTCGCCACTGTGCGCGCGTGTTTCTCGGCGACGACCGCAATTAGCTCACATTTAATCACTCTGAGAAAATCAGCCAGATCGGATCGCGTTTACGCTGGGACTGGGATCACCTCCACTTCCTGGATGGTGTATATGGGGTTTTTTTTTTGAACCAAATAAATATTCAATTTCAATGGCGCACGGGAGGGACCGCCGGGTGAGTAATGGCTCGCTAATATCGCTGACCCAGACCCAGACCACGTTGAAGTTGCTATATAACGCGAGCCGGTTCTCGAACTACTTTACGCGCGAGCACTCGAACTACTAACGTGTTTTTCGGTTTTCCCTCCCCCGGGTGAGACAGTTTCCGGACCGCGGACCCACTTCGGAAACTGTCCTTGAAACGTTGGTTCTGGACGTGGACCAAGGCAAGCATATTTGCGCGTCGTACGCAAACACAACTCAAAACCGGTGCACTAGGTGCACGCAATGTGCAAGCAATAAGCCGAGCGAACATATGGTTCGCTCCCGTTTGGGGCAAAACTATTGGCAGCTTCCTTTGTTTTCCTAACTTGACGCGCACTTTCGCTGCAATTTCGGTTGCTTGGTTGCATTCTTAAACTCGCTCGCGCTGAGTAAGTGAGCTAAGTTTGATCGCGGATGGGGACGGGCGAATTATTGTTGATAGCTAACTCTACCTTGCTTTGTGATCTTGCTGTTGCAGCATCCGGACATTCAACACCTACACAACGCCACACTGTGTTCCACCGGGTTTAAGCGCGCGATCGTGTGCTCCAAACGACCGGACTTTGGAGACGCTCCGGACGCTCGTGCGATGTAAACAGGACTGACAGCTCAGAAACGAGCGCGCTGGATTAGATGCGCTGCCCCTTCTCCAAACGCACGAGACGGTGATGATGGTAGGCTAGTAATCGATCTCGCCCTACTCGCAATCGCACTATACTCTCGCTGGGTCTTACTATCCCCTCCCGAGCTGTGTTTTATCTCTTCTCTAGTTCTCTCTCTCTCTCACACAAACACGCCCGCCTTGAGCGAAGTGCATTCTGTCGAGTCACGATTCTACCGAAGCATAGACGAATGCCTCCACATCTGATAGGCGAGACCGGCCCGACATGAAGGTGGGAAGCACATAAAGCGCAGCATCGCAGCAGGAACCGAATAGTTCGGTGAGGAAAATCCGACACCGGGTGGTTGACACACACACACACCGACGGGCCGAACGGAGCCGCAGTTGATAAATAACGTCCTAATCTAGCCCAAACACCGTCCGGCGCTGCGGTTTGTGTACACCTGACTCACGCGCTCAGCTGCTCGGCGCGGGTGTTGTACCTGGAAACAAAACCGTCCGGCGGCTCCATAAATCATGTGCGCTCTCTCCCTCTCTCTCTCTCTCTCAAACAAAGTTGGGCTGGGGGAATTTAAATCAAGCAAAATGAAATACACAGTCCAAGCGTTTGAAGGTTAGGAGCGCACTGTAGCCACCCGTCATCCTTTATCCCGCGGGTGCGCAAACCGACGGCACTGTGTAATTAGATTATGAGTCGACCACCCGGTTTCGACAGAACACGCGGGAAACCCGCTCAAACCCGGGCGTCTTCGAATGGCGCGCGTCCGTGAGCCTGCTCCTAGCTACCGGAAATAGCAACCGGGCGCCGGCCCGACGGCTCACGAGACAAGCCGCGTCACGGAAGGGAATTCCTAAAGCCCGCCGGAACCGACGATTGGAATGTTGCATAAGCTATTGATTCACTTGCCCGCGCACGTGCACGGCGCGGTGAAACCGAGAACGCTTCGAGATCGCTTTGTCAGCCAGAAGCGAACCAGCTTCCTACCGTTTGATTTTATCGCGCCGCACAGCTTCACGCGGACGAGCGGTCTCGGGTAGGGTAGTCTCGGTTCCGAAAAGACATCTGCTGGCTGACGCTTATCAGCTCGTAGCCTGCCCGTAGCTTCGCGCGCCCGGCTGATAAAATCGCAGCAGCTCAAGTCCAAACGAGCCACGAGCCGTTGCGCCCGAAATATGCACTCGAAAGCGTATACGATGTGGTTGACGCAAAAAAAAACATGATTGGAGAGTAATTTACTGGAGAATCGCTTTACGCCAGCAGCTATCTACTGTACTGTTTTCTTGGGATGGGACATCCCAAGATGGATGCCACAAGTTGCGCTAATCACTTCGCTCACGTTCGAGTGACTTCTCTCGTCTAAGCGAACTTCTTCTCAAATTTGCGGCATGATGAATTACCACAACGACTGATTAAAGTGGGATTCAAAAAAAAAATCTTACCGATTTCTGCCCAGCTGCTCCAACGAAAGGTTCGATTCCTGCTGATGCCGCTGGTCGACTAATACTTCAAAAACGAGACCACGGGCCGCCGGTTGATAGCTGGCGAGCGTCTGCCCGTATCCGTTGCTTTGGTTAGCAGCCGCCGTTGCTTGATGATGGTGTTTGGCGAGCTTGCTGCTGTTGCTGCCGCTCCGTTCGAACCCGAGCCCCGAATCGTTCGAACTATCACAGTTGCCGGCGGTGCTGGCGTTGGGGCTCCCCCCGGCTGCCGGCCGGTCCCGAACCGACGATCAGCGCACCGTGGTGATGATTCAACCGCTCGGTGCTACCGACCACCGCCGGTAGCGTTTTCCGTGCGAGCTGCGTCCGGCCGCAGCCGAGCTTGCTGGCCACCGCACCGAGCTTCACCGGCAGCGTCTTGCCCGTGTGCCGCTTGGCGGCCAACCGTGGCACCTTCCGGTGGAAGTTGGCGGCGGACGGGGCGCTCGACGAGACGGTCGGCACGCTGCGGCTGCCTAGGCCGGTCCGGGACGTGGCGGTGGTGGTGGGAAACGTGTGCGATGCCACCACGGGCACGCAGGACGGTGCCGGGGCGTGTGCGAGCGGCTTCCCGCCACCGACCCCACCCGTCACACCGTGTGGCCCACCGAGGGTGCGTCGTTCGGGTGTTGTCGGAGTCGGCGTACCGGTCGCTTTCCCTCGGAGCAGCTTCTTAGGTTCCATTTGTTGAGTTTAGTTTGTTTTTCGATTTTTCTTTTTTTTTTTTTTGCTAGCAAGGGAACATCATTGTGTGCTTCATTATTTTTGCTTATCTCGCGCGATTGGAATTGGGTCGGTGTTGATCGGAGTTGGTGGAGGTGGGGGGAGTAGGTGGTATTTGGAGGGTTTAGTTGAACGATGACTTGATTGATGCCGAGCGAAGCAGCACTGGCGAGATCCGTACCTTTTCTCTTATCCGTCGTTAGGCGTGCTCAGATATGCACCCAAGCATTGTAACAGCTCCGTCGACGATGCGTCAGTTTGTGGGCTGAGATTCCATCGAAGCCACTAGGGACGATCTGCGAAGGGACAAAAAAAGGTTATAAAATTATAAAATTAGCAAGGTTAACTGCACAGCCCAACGCACGAGACATTCGGTAAACATTGTTGCCCGCCCTGCGTGAAGCTACACGCAACAGGTTGCCAGCATGCCGACAACAACTCCCCTCAACGTCACTTCTTCATGGGCAGGAGAGCAAGGACACGAGGGCGCAGGAGAAAGACCCGATGCACCTGGATACAGCGACGGTAGTGCTGCCCTACCACGCCCATGCGAAACTGCGAGCAATGAGAGTGAGTGTGGGAGCACGTGGAACGGAGACTTATAATTATAGGACCCGTTCTCTTCTGCCGTCCCGCGCTCCAAGAATCGGTCGGATTGAACGCACGCACCGAAGCCGGTTGAAGCTTTTTCACCTTTGCGGACAGTCTTCTGCCGGAGCAGGCGAGAGTGCGAGAGCGCGAAGTGCGAGAGTCGGAGTGGCTGGAGTCGGAATTAACATATTCCAAGGCTGTAGTGCCTCAACGCCGGAACAAGGCGTTGTTGTTCTTCGGCGTTTACGAGGAGCAGAGCTTTAATTAATCACACACGGTGGCGATGTGATCCTGCTGAGGGCAGGAGATAATACGAATTCCGGTGTAGTGTTCTCCAAACCCCTAGAGCACGATCGATAACTGGGGACATCGAAATCAGTTCGACGCCCGAGGACTAGCAGTCACAAATGTTTGAATTGAAAACAATATCAACTGACGGCAATTACAGGCAGCAGCATGCGAAGGGAGGGACAGCAAACAAACAATTAGCTAAAGTAAAACAACTACGATTCAATCAAGCTCCCCCTGACGTCACCAATTCCGGCATGTCTTCCGCTGGTTTGCCTGCTCCTGAAGGTGTTCGCGTTCGCTGCCAGCGTTCGTAACAGGCAGCTTCGCTTAATGATCCTAGGGCAAACCAGCTACTCCTCCTCCTCCTTCTCCTCCTCCCCGGCCAACGACACCCTAATTGGGCGCTTGCAAACATTCCCGAAGTCCGAACCACAAACCGAAGCAACAGGTAACCGGTCCCCTGGCGGCCATATGGCAGTAGGTTGGGTCTTCTTCGCGGACTGGTTCCGTTTGGCGGCTGCCCATCGTAATTGCCTTGAAATCCATCATCACCAACACCACATTCCTCCGGCTGGATCCCACCCGCCGTCTGCGCGAGCGGGAGAGGCAAAGAAAGAGGGAGAGGGAGAGAGGGAGAGCGAGAGACGGGCGACTAGGGTTCGCCCTACCTGGGCAGCGGAGGATACAGGGGGAAGCGATTCGTTTCGGTGTGAGATTCACGGCTGAATCAGCTCCTTCGACATAGACAACAATCCGACGATCTGATAACAAGTCACGGCGGGTGACAGTCGTGTATGCGCGCGGGCGCGCGCGTGTGTGTCTGTGTGCGCGCGCTCGGAGCGTGTACAAACATGTTTCCTCGACAGGGAACCGTCCGGGACCGGTGCTGGGAACACTCACTTTCCCTTCCGCGGTTGCTCTTCTCGCGGCGCTCGGTTGATCGTATCGGATATGTAGTCCTCGACACTGGGGCAAATGACCGCCCGTGCTTACACACACGATCACGTGAAAACTGTGGCCCCGTGCAGGCCCGCTGGAAGAATCAGTTCGCTCCGGGGGATCTGACAGCGCCCGGAGATAAGTACGGCGCTTGCAGGGTTTTAGCGAAGACGACATCCACCACTCCTAGTAGCTCCTGCCCAGCCCCACACAAACGCACCCGGGTGAGAACGGCGAAAACAACACAAAACCCTGCACCAAACTTACATGCACACACACACACGCAGGACCCGATATGATGCTACACAAAACGTTCAGTAGAGGAGACCACACGCACATCTCGGGTCGAACTGACTGACAGTTTCGTGTTTTTAGGGGAGGATGCGTAACCGCCCGTTACGCCGGAACCACACGCACGTGTGAGTGTACGTGGGTGCATGTGTGCGTTCGTGCAGAAGAGTGGTGCGACGAGAACATTTCCTGCGTGTTTTTTTTTTTTTGTGGCTCCCTTTCCTACCTACCTTTGACCAGCAACCGGGCGGCCACGGAACAGCGTTTGCTATCTCGTTCTATCTGACGTTTCTGCCTCTGCTGCTGTTCGTTCGCGGTGTTGTTTTGTCTAGCCGCACGCACACCACGCCAAATGCCCTCAGCAGCGTGCTGTGTTGCCGCTGCACTGCACAGTGGGCGAATGGTTTATCTGCCCGTGGACAACGTACGCCATTTGCGACAGATTCCAATTGTGTAAACAAAGCGCTTTTTGTTTTGATATCAAAAAATGCTCCCAATAAGATGCGTATTGTGTTTATTATAACTGGTGACAGAGACGTTATACTCTGAGGAAAATCTTTTTTTTGTGGTGATAATACGACTAATCACACATCATTTCCCATTGTTCTAGAACCAGTTGCGGCGGTTGCACGATACTGCAACAGGTTAGCATGCGTCGGAACGCTGTTCTCCCCATCCGCATCAAAAAACCAGGTTGGATCGTGCGCTCATCGCCCCCGCGGTGACAGTTTGACACAACATGACATATTTTGATACTGTTCGAAGTGTGCTACTGATCGACAAAAACAAATCGTTAAAATTTCCTCAATCACCGAATCATTGCGTTAGAAAATGTGATAAGAAATCGATTTGTTCGCAGACGAACCCGTTTGGCTGTATGTGCTTTTATCTTTATTTTGTGTAAATATGCTTCTGTAAATATTATTTTTCGTGTAAAAATGTACGTGTTCTGCAATTAACAGAGTTTTTAATATACCGTGACGATCCATTCGCAGAAAATTGCACTTTTGTAGTACGATGTATTATCAAACTATAAGAAAACTCACTCCAGCACAGTCGCAATAGTACAAAAGAGTAAAATTGTATATCGTGTTGAAACGTGCATACTGGCGTTAAATACATGAAGCGGCAGAATATTGAACACATCAGTCGATGAGATACGGGCTGTCCAGTGCACCCGAACCGGCGGCAACTCCACCCTCGTTGGAAGAGGACAGCTTGGTGCGCAGCATATGTCCCACCTGCTTGTTGTGCAATATTTTTTCCTTCGATCTGTGGAGTAAAGACGGCGTGAGAGGTTTGCCACCAATCTGCTAACGTCTCCATCTGGAAAATTCGAACCTACCCAATGATGGTACCGAAAATGCCAAGCTCCGAGACGAGTTGCACCAGCGGCGGTGGCGACGGTCCGTCCGGGCGCACCATATATCCGGTCGACAGCGGGGGAAAGATGCGCTCCATGAGTATCCACGCGGAACGTTCGGCGGTGCTCATTGCCTGCAGGGCGGCTGGAATGTCCTCACCGTAGACGTTGTTGCCGCCACCTTCACGCTGCGGTTTCAACACGTACCGTTCCGGATCGGCGAGCGCCAGCGCTACCGCCTCGTCACCGCCCTCGTCCTGATCGAGCGAGTACAGCCCGGTGAAGATGTCACGCACCGCATCGATCTTTTTCGCGTCGCCAACGAAGCGCGCCAGCACGTCCGGTTTCGCCAGCGCCTGCTGGACCTTCTTCGTGCCTGCCAGATGATACTGGATCGAGGGACACTTAATCGCGAGTGAACGCTCGATGAGCAAACGAGCGTCCCACTCGGCCTGACCGTGGTAGTGGCCGGGTTCGTACCCGGCCCGGAAATATACGACGCTCGCTTCCAGATCGGCGATCAGCAGCTCCTTCCGCTCGCCCAACCGGCCGGTCTGGTGGATTTGCGTAAGCGTGCGCCGAATGACGGTCACATGCGGGTACGTCTCACGAATGTAGAACTCGTGGAAGCGCTGGTCGCATATATTATACGTTACGTCCTCCACCACGAACAAGATGACCGCTGACGGACGGGCCTGCAACTTCCACGCTTCGACCATCGCATCGCATAGTCCCGACAGCGCATTGTTCACCGGTAGCTATAATGGACCGAAAAACGCAGTGCTAGTATACAAAATGACCAATCATTTGAGAGTATTCAATACTCACGTTCACCAACTTATCCTGATGTCCGAGCTCCGTAAGCACGAAGCTAAACCCGTCGCGGAATAAAAGATGTGTAGATGAATTAGTAAAACAAGCCGAACAGGAATTCAATGGGAACGATTCATGGACAACACAGAAACAGAAACAACTACACACTACCCCCAGCCGAAACGTTTTATTAAAACTGAACAATCGCTCCATACGCGTTGTTTTGTTGTGCAAACTGCATACGTTACGGATAGCCATGCAAACGTACGCAATGTACAACTTCACTTACGCCAGCATTTGCACAGCTTCATAATATTTTTCTCGCTGAGAAGAGGATTAATTTTGTCTGTTTTATGGATGACAAGTGTACATGTGTGAAAAACTATGTAAATAGAGAAAGTCAAGTAATGGCAAGAAACAAATTGCGCAAGTATACATGGTAGAATGTAAAGGAAAAAGAAAAGGAAAAAAGCGGTATTAATAACTTAATAAGCGGTACATGTTAAACTAACCCCTACATAGGAAACATCAATATAAAATACAATCACTACTGTCAAATTACAACGGTTTACATAAAATAAGAAACAGACAGAAAGATACAGAAAAGACAGTAGGAAGTAAGTCCCAAGATTTATCTAAAAATTTTGTCGTTTTTTCACTTTAAAAAGCTTACTAATTTAAAATACTAACAGCTATTCGTAAATATTTATCGCAAGCGCGTGACAGCAACGTTCTATCGCGAGTGGTTTCAATCTGAGCATTGTTACTAGCCGAGCACAAAAATCGAACTGAAACGTTTCGATTTCAACAATTTCGATTGTACCAGCCTCCACCGGTGCTTTCCAGACCACTTTGACTCTTTTTACATCGTACCAACACACTTATTGTGAAGCCTTAATGTGGAACGTTTAACTTTGTCATACTAAACTGGTTAGATGCATTTAATGATCGTGCAGATAACATTAATTATGCAGCGGCTTTGGCTAAGTTCGATCAGTTCATGAATGTAAAAAATGTTGCTTCCATTTTTAAAGATTATTACATCAAATGAAAAAGATTCAGCCACTCTTTATGCAGGACATAAATATCAAACTCGGGCACGTCGGCAACCATTTTAATGAGATATTGTCAGAAAATGACATATACAGTATTGGTTAAACAAGTTAAAAATGGAATTGAATTGGTAAAAATGGTTTCCAAATGCTGTATTATACCCCTTTATCTGTCTATTATAACATTCATAGAGTTCTGGGAATCTATTTCAGAGTTGGCAATATCGTAGTAGCTTAGTATTTATAAACAGAACATAGAGTTAGCACAATAAGCAACAAGGGTTAGTGTTTTGAAATGAAGAAAGCAAGAGCTTTCTCCTTCAAATGTTAGTTTCAACAGTAAAACATGCATGTGTACAGACAAGTTCAGCTTTAGAATAGCATGATTGTAAGCTACCGGGCACACAAGTGCGATCCTATGGTTGGGTAACGAGAAAGTCACACAAAAAGCAGCTTGTGTACCCGGTGCTTAACAATATTGGCAATAACTTTACATGTGCAGATTTGGTGTATCTAGGGAAACTCAGCGAATTGTATCGACAAAAACGAAAGGTCAGCGTAATGTCACACGGTGAATTTTATCTAGAGCATGCACCATTTTAAAAAAACATCAAACACATGTTAGAAAATAAAACTAAGTAATGCAAATAAACTTAACGGGGAAAAAACACATCAAAGAAACCGAACATAAAATATCAACATAAAATAACGACAACGAAAAAGAGATGGAGAAGGATAACCGATAAGAAAGATAATGAAGAAAGGATCTATACCATGTACCTATGCATCGGTGACATATTGGTGGAAATACCGCCGAAACTGGAGGCGATCGTGTTTATCTCCACCTGCTTGATGGTGTCCGAAAAGTTGGGCAAATAGTCTGACCGGAGCAGAGCAAGCGAAACGGTCTGAAATGGGGCGGGTTATAACAGTATGAGGGAGGCGGGATTGCTTTTATGGGTTTTTGTTTGCTTTGTTTGGCCTTCTTGGTGCCAGCAAATGGCGCTGGCGGTTCGCAATCGTTATGAATGGTTAAAACTACCGACAAATAATTAAAACACAAGAACATCACATCGCTGGATCCCTTGCCATCGGTTTTCTGTGCATTTCCATTGCCAAGCGTATCGGTACGTGGGTGGAGGTGCCGGGCAGTGTGATCTTCTAGGCTCTCAGCACACATTGCGTCGAGTTTCGGTCGTGTTCTTGGGCAAATGCTGCAAAGGAGGGCTGCAGCAACCAAAACTAGTGTTCACTATGTCGATTTTGGTTCGATAGTAGGAACTGAAGGAATCGCCATCTTCACGAATGGCCATAGTTAATCCGACAAATTGCTTATGGGAGAGACGACTACAGCACACATCGGAACAGAACAGATAAAAGTCACATTTATTTGTTTCGTTTTTTTTATAATTGTTTACTCGCTTTCGATTTGTGGAGAGCGAATTGTTTAATAGAAGTAAAATACACCTGAAGGGTTTGCGCTTTCAATTTGCATGGTATTATGCACACTAGATAATTATAAAAAATATGTGAAGTAATAGTAATCTCAAAACGGAACGGAAATACTATTGTCAAATGTCAAGCAAGGAGAAAGCAAACCTTGCACCTTGCAAAAAATCAAAAATAAGAAGCTTAAAACTGACAACGGAATAAAAAAAACACACACACACACACACGGTTAGCGTACACGCTGTGAAAGATTTGGCACAAACGGAGCGGGAAAAAAACAAACAAACAAATAAAGGTAAATATGTACTCGTTGGCGACACTGAGAAAACGGTAAAAACGAACACAACCATACGCATACCAAACGCATACAAGCATGCAGAAATTCAAATGTGTAAAGCACAGCCAGAAATTAGACCGAAAACAAGCGGACATTGCAGTTGTTAGACAGCTAAACGGTCACCACGGCACGGAAACATGGATCATTTCTCGAATTGTCCATTTGACTTACGCGTACCGAGCACGCGTAACCCACTGTCGCTCGATTCGGCTAACGATGCTCATTTGTTACGCATCCTAAGAACGTTGCCATAACTGTGATAACTCTTGGGACGTTTTCTTCTCTAGTCGTTTTGTTACACCTTCCCTTCACAACCAACAGCAAACCAGCTAGCTAACCAATGCGAAAATAAACCCCTACAGCACACGATGCGAATATTTGGCTAATGTTAACGATTCGAGGAGAGGAGCAAAGATAGACGTAACACTACACAAACACTATTGGCTTAGAGTAGCTTATACAAAACTAGTAATACAATATGGAATGGTAATACGCGTTGATGGGTCCCTCTCCTGCTTCCTGTCCATTTCAAATAAGCAAATTCGTACGCTGCCAGAGCGAACGTCACGAAAACATGTGCGTAGTGATCAAAATTACATCTAGGCTGAAACGCTGTATTCAATCTCCGAATCATTTTCTACAATAATTTATAATATTTATAAATAATCCTTTCATTTACTGACCAACATCATTGTACAATAGGGCTGTCAAGGGATTTTGTGGTTGAAGGATTATTCCCTCCTGGCAACCTACCATTACTAAGCTTTGCAGAAGACACAAGCTACGATAGAAGTTGCTCAAATTCGGCGATAATAGGACATAGGTAACATGCAAAAAAAAACTAAGCTTGATGAGATAGCTGTTGTATGTGGACGAACAATATGGCGGCAATTCGTAGCAGCAGAACGTGAAGATACTAAAGTCCGTGCGAGGGTTATCTTATCGCGATCGGGTGCGATTGGACACACATCGATCATAACACATCTGACGTCATGTGCTAAACTGAAGCGTTCGCGGTTTTGTGACGTGTTTTACATTACTTGAGAAACATTCAGGTGCTAGTGAAGAGTTATCCTAGTACATACAGTAGTATCAGTGCGCTGAGATGACTAGACCTTAATACCGATGAACGTATTCTTTTAGCGCAGCGTAAGCAGAAGTGGGCACGCAGCATGATGTGTCGGCAGTAACAGTTCTAGCGGTGGCAAAGCGTGATACCAAGGCAAATAAGAGCTAAAACCTCTCGCGGTGGATGCGGTGAGCAAATGTACAGAACGCTGAGGAGACACTGACACCAACAAGGCGAAGGATAAACCAAAATAAACAAATAGTACAGTCAACACCCGTACTCTAGGTAATACTAACACTAAATAGAAGTAGAACTGTTAGGGTTTGTTAAATGTTGTGATGCAAAAAAAGGAATACAAAATGCATACGAGCATAAGAATAAAAGACGTGGTAAGGGTGATAGATTGCTTGTTTTAAAAACCTTTGCAGCGCTTTGCTTGACGGCCCGAGGTGACCGAAACCCGACGCGATCGTGTTGATTTCCACCTGTTTCCAGCAGCAGTAGGCATTGACCGTACGCGTCCGCTCGCTGCACACGTCGTCGCACTGCGTCTCCAGCATTAAATCCGACCTCAGCAGTCCCAAACTGATGGGCTGTTTGTTTGTTTGTGTTTTTTTGTTTTTGGTATGCGTGCAATTTTTCGTGTGTTACATAATATAATTGTATTATATGCGGAGCGCAAGAATTGTGCAATGAATTGTATAAAGCGTTCGCGCTACCTTTACTGTGCACATTGACTAGTTTTGCATCCTTTCTTCACGAGCGAACAGATTAAACAACGTAGGAGAAAAATTTGCCAGTAGTTACTAGTTGTTTATAATATTATTTATGTGTCAACAATTTATTGTCCTGCTAATGAGAACCTAGAAAACGACCAAACAAGTAAATGTGCACGGTAGATATTATGTTTCCCACCACCAGAAGTGTTCTTCGTCTACAGCAATCTATTCAAGATATCGCAAGTAAATACAGTGTGTCCGTCACAAGGATTCTACATATTGAATAAAACTAATAGTTCTAATACCTCCACAATTGCATCTAGAATGTTACTTTTTTAAGAGGAAGCATTAGAGTTTGCAATACAATTGTACTATAATTACCGTAAAAAAATCGTATTGGTACGGAGAGCATAGGCTATTATTTAAGACGGTTTACTCTAAGACTACAATAAAAATCCCAGCCGATAGTCTTTACGATGAACGGAGGAATTAGATATAGGATAATAAGCTAATACAACGGTTTGACACGTATGCGTATGCTTGAAATTACCAGTTTTCCCAGGAAGAAAAGTACGCAGGTTACTTAAAAATATTAGTGATCGATTCTATTTCATCAATCGATCTAGTTTTCCGCCAAGTTAAAACACTTTGAGACATTAATATACGACAGTAGATGCCATAAAAAACTACTTTCGCGTATAAATACAATTGAACCCTGACGGGTTTACCATCTAAATACCGAAAAAGACAACAAATATAGAACAGAACCATCTTCCAGCGCGACATCTTGAGGGACTTCTATACGACAGTAGTTGCCATGAAAAAAAAACTACTCAGCGTATAAATTCTAATTCACGGGTTTACCATCTACCTTTCGACGACAAGTTTAAAAAGAAACAACAAAACCATCTTACGTGTGGACGATTTTGAAAAGCATAAATACTACTCCCATTTATGCCACTAGCATGTGTACGATCGACGGTATTTCCATACCACACCACCTTAACATGGGAATTTCTAGATTCCAGCAATCCATTACGAGTACCAAATCAACGGATCAATGTTCGCTTGTATTTCGCAACAGCGGCAGGCCTGGCACCGGTATCATATCCTATACTCGCTTACCTGCGCTATACCCTCAGCAAGCACCGTCCGGTAGATCGTGATCAGCGAGCGAGTAAACTCGTCCACCTTCTCGGTTGACGCGAGCGTACTCTGCAAAAACTCCGCATCATGTGCGACGGCGTGTATCAGCTCGTTAAGCACCGGCTGCAGTTCAACCGCCTTCAGGAATTCCTTGCGCGGAAAGGACGACGGTGTAAGCACGAACGGTGCAAACTGCGGAAAAAAGGGGATTGAAATTATGCAACTGATGCAAACCGTGGATTCCACCGTGTGTGCTACCCACCATCAGCGCGTCCGGGTTGAAGTTCTTTTTCGATCGCATCGCCGCCCCGTGCATGATGGCCCAATCCTTCGCCTTATCAACTACATCCAGCAGCTGAGCCTCCTCGAGCGGTAGCGACACGCACGATTGGAGCGTTTTCGTTGGGGAACACATTTTCGTCACACCGAATGAGGTAGCTCGTTGGTTCTTTCGGGAAGTGTTGAAACTCTAGATCACAGAAGCACCAAAGTATCTTCTTTTGAAGAGGAATCGTATCTTACGAGCACGAGTTTCTCGTTGCTTCGGCAATTGTTAACTGATCGTTTTTCTTGTTTGATTAAAGGGTATGCATAAGAACTGTGTGGTGTTGATAAGATAAACCCTGCTCCGAATGTGTTTGATGACCCGTGTACCGCTCGTGCAACCGCTATGATTGGTTGTCTGGAATGATAACATAACCCTTGTAGAATTTGTCAAATCAAAAGCCGAAAGCTTTCTAGGAAATGTCAAACGAAGTGTCAAATGTTTATTATTGTTTGCTTTTTGCTTTTGATATGGAGAATAAAAAAATGTAGAAAAGCGTCTACATTTTTTTATTCTCCATATCAAAAGGACTATCGTGGAAACGACTTTTGTTCGCTCAGTAGATATTCAAATTAATTTGGAATTGCTATAGAAATCTGTATCCGGAAGACAATTGGCTGAACATTTGCATGATTCTCCTTCTATCATTCTATTTTGTTTGTCTACAATCCTACAAAAGTGCTCTGGCCGACAGTGCCTGACAAACGCAGCGTAGAGCAAGCTTTGAATAAATTTGATATTTCTGATTCACATCTTGTTCTATAAACCTTGATAGTTTTTTAAATAAAAAAAAACGTACAAAGCGTTTTACTAACGATTGTTGTGAGCTTTCGGGAGGGGAAAATCTTGTGCGTCTTTGATGGTTCCGCTTCCAGGTGATACACAACACTCCCGTACAGCTTAGTACGGCCCTCAACTATTACTATTCATAGTAGAATGATGGAAAAATTATCGACGATAAATCAGAAAATAGGCAAGCACATTTGGAAGGATTAAATTTTGGAAATTTTGGAAATTTAGCTCAAACTCACATTCACTGCAAAATAAGAGAAGAGGAATCGTGATGCATTCTGTTCTTTGCCGAACTCGTATGTTGTTTTCTACCGATTTCAAGAAAAAATGGATCATATTTTTATGGAATAGCAAACAATTTTTAAACAAAAGTTCAATGTTCTATATAGTATGCAATGTAAAAGGAAATAATGGTAATACATACTTGAATTGTTTGCTTCCACAATACTTAACATATGCATGAGCGCCGATGTCATTTGCTCCCTCTTTGTTGCTATGCATTTGTTACCATTCAAACTAAGTTTTTTCATTATGCGATTAATATATCCTGCATATTCCATGGGGTCTAATTAAGAGTGGTTGATAAATCCACTGTCATAAAGTATGGGCAAAATGTGTGAGAAAAATTCACATCATACGATATACTGTACATTTTCACACAACTCGTCTGTAAAAATGAGCATACCATCGTGTTTATTAACTTTAATTGATTCTTTCTAAAGACCACGTCTCTCGAGGAGAAAACAATGGAGTAAATGAAACAATTACAGTGTCAGAACAGAAAGAAAACTTTCGGTTTCCCGGTAATGCATGTTGAGCATGCTTGCAGCGAGCCCGAGAGCTTTACGGTTCGTCCATGAGATGTTTTTCTCACTCCACAATCCACCCCTTTTTCCCACTCTCCTTTAGATGCGGTTTTGCGTTTTCTTTCCCCCACCGCTGGACGGTTCGCCAAAATGCAGACACATGCCACATAAATTAACAGTTCTTGTTTACCATTATTACGTTTTATTCAGTTTCTTCGTATTAAAGAATGTGCGGTAAAGGAGTGGTTTGAGAGAAGGGAATGGGAGTGGAATCGAGTTCACCATTACTTTTAAATGCATTTTTGATAAAAATGAGGTAAAAGCAAACACATGAGCCTAGGAAAGAACCGAAGGAGGTATTTGAGTTGGTGGTGGTTTTTTTCGTCGTGAACACCCAAATGTCACGCACGCACGTGCATGAGGCCTGGCGGAGTGGTGGATTATGCGGCTGCAGTGGATGTGTGACTCGATGGGCTTTTCGAACAACTCAAAATGAAATTTAAAGCATGCCTAGCGTTTAGCAGTTTTAGAGAGTAGTGCGGGCATGACGATAGAGAGAAGGGGGAGAAATGAGCAACGAAAAAACCCCGAACAGTAGAATAGAGTTCAGAAGCGGCAACGTGGTAGTTAGTCGTTAGTAGTGTTTGATTGTATTATGGATTCAAAATGCATTTTTACGAAAAAGCAGAGAAAAACGCAAAGAAAACTGCTCGGAGTTCTGGGCGGGGGTGAAAGGTAAAAGGAGGTGGAAAAGAAATAATAAAAAAAACAATTACAGCTGGCCGCAGTTAGCGACGACGATCTGTTTCGACGGCTTGCCCGAGTGGCAGCCGAAGGACTCGATCTTTCGCACCACGTCCATGCCCTCAACGACGCTGCCGAACACAACATGACGGTCGTTCAGCCAGGACGTCTTCACGGTGGTGATGAAGAACTGCGAACCGTTCGTGTTCGGGCCGGCGTTCGCCATCGACAGGATGCCGGGGCCGGTGTGCTTCAGGTTGAAGTTCTCGTCCTCGAACTTGTTGCCGTAGATCGACTTGCCGCCGGTACCGTTGTGGTTCTGGAAATCGCCACCCTGGCACATGAAGTTCGGGATCACGCGGTGGAAGATCGAACCCTTGTAGCCGAAGCCCTTCTCGCCGGTGCAAAGCGCACGGAAGTTTTCGCACGTCTTCGGGACGACATCCGGGCGGAGCTGCGTGGGATGGGGAAAAAACGAATAGAAAAGTTAATAAAAGTAGCAATAAAAAATCACATTTCACATACACTCGTCGGTCCAGCGTCAAACTGTCAGCGGGAGAAAAGATTGCCAATTACCACCACCTTCACGTCCGCAAGGCACGTGGTGTTTTTGCTCTACCATTTCGTTCATATTTTATTCCAGCCATCGACCGGCTGAAACAACTTCTTCCCTTCTCCGTCCTTCCGCCCTTGAGGCTAATTCCATAATGCAATAAATGCGCACCATGCGTTGTAAATAAGAAATATAGTCTGCCCGAACCTACTCCGGCCACGGGCAAATCGATTGAACACAATTTGCTACTGCAATTGCGCATATGACCGTTCTTGCGTGTGTGAGCGTTGGCGATAATTGAACCCCTCCCCCAGTCCTACCCTATCGTTATGCAGGATCGAAAAATGACTTGATTTGTGGTGTGGTACAAAAAATATATAAATTATTTATAAAAAAAAACTATTCATATAATTATCACCGAAAGAATACATAATTTCTTCTGCTTCTTCTCTTTTGCTCAGAGTGTCGGCGAAAAAGTTTCGCACAGTTACATCTATAGCTTTTTTTTCCTCTGGATGCCCTCTGGAACTTGCAACCGGACCGTGATACATGTGTATATGTACGCGCAGCGCGATAGACAACACTCACACAATCACGCCTCTTTACATGAGTAATCAGCCGACGAGGTCGGCAGAAGGAAGTGGTAAAAAAAAATCAAGTGCATTGCTAATGCAGCAAAATATCAGGCGACGAATAAATGCGATAAAATTAACATAACCTCTACAAACCGCGTGTGTGATTTAAGGGGGGCTAGCCATTCTTCAATGGTTCAATTGGAATGTGCGAACGAACCTCGTGCGGCTTTTCTTTCCGCAAACACACACACGCGCGCGCACAGATACGGGTACGGGATTGACAATATGTGCCGCCGACGTGATGCAAAAAGAAAAAAAAGAAATGAACTACAAAGCCGGAATTGACGCGCCTCACTCAGTTCGACCATCTTAATTTAACATGTCTTCTTCCTGCTTTTCGGTGTTCGTGTTCGCTTTCTGCTACGAAATCCGAACCGAATTCCGATTCTCAACGCGGTCTCGGTTTGAGAGCAACGCAGTGAGGGAAAAAAAGCAATCAATCCACCGGCATTTCTTTACATGGCAGGCGGCAAAAAGCGGAAGAAGCATGAGATTGTGCACCCGTTTTAAGTAGCAACCAGCCTGCACACCAGTACGCACGTGGACGCATGCGAAGGTTGCAAAACGCCGCCATGGATGCTGAATTGCCTTTTCCCCTTATTGTCCGTGAATCAATTCGCTTTTAACATCCAAAGAACTGAAAATCCGCATGAAGGTGTGGAACACACGGATGGTAAATTATGCCGGCAGTAGAGGCACACACACACATACACACTCACACTCAGAGGCACACACGCGCGGATAAGACGGGGAAGAGCAGAAATCGTCACTTACCTCGATCACAATGCGGCCGAGCGGCTGGTTGTCCACGGACATATCGAAAAAGCAACGCGGTAGGCTCATCTTTTTATCGGCAAAGGAACGTACGAGTGGCTGGAAACGCACGGCACGGCTATTATTATTGATAGCAGCAGATGTCGACCGGGAGGCTCCGAGAAAGAACGACGCTTGATTGCTGCAGCAGCTCTTCGTGGTGGCGATGGCGGCCGAGGTTAATGCACGAGTGAGCGTAACGGACAACATGGCGGCGTTCGGTGACATATCTGCTGGGCCCCGGTGCGGGTTTTTCGAAGCGCTCGACACTTAAGGGTTAACAAATCGCCCGAACCGACTCGAGGCACTCGAGGGATAACGCACTGCCGAGCGTTGATAGTTCACGTGCGCACCGCCAGAGGACGTTCCGAGACGAACGCGAACCGCACTCTTGGGCCGAAGCGGAAAGCGGAAATTGATGTGTGCGTTTTCTTACTCGCTCTCTCTTTCTCTTTCCCTCTGTCAGCAGCTATTGGCTTTGGGTGCGTTTTATTACAAAACCGAAACAGCGCCGTCAAATGCTGAGAAACGTCAAATATGCTGATGTGCCGGCAAAATACGAAATGGTTTAGGGAGAAACAGACGAAAGGAAAAGAAACAGTTTTACCAAATAATATAAGCGTTCGTTCTCGTCTTCGCACTGGTGTTTGGGTATATGTTGCAGGTAGTTATACACAATTTGACGGATTCTTACCAGCAAGAGCTTCGACTGGAAGGCGTCCCGAACCAAACGTGAAAATGAACCGTACCCGTCAGTTATGAGACCTTTTTCTTCGTGTTTAGGCATTACATAACATTGAAGGAAAGCCACATTCGGTTTGGTGCGGATTGTGTTTGAGAAGATTAGCTGATCCAAATTTTTGTGCTCCTATCGCTCAAAATATCTTTGTTGATGTTTACCTTTGTTTACCGAATACGAATGCATAAAAAAAAAATTCACCGTTGGTAGCATTTCTGGAGATATTAAGGCTTAAATTTAAATTTGAAATGTATACATGCATTTCTAACGCAATATTCAAGATTGCTTTGCCCTTGAACACCGCATGCTTTGTATGCTTTTGAAACCTAACGAAGGCTAGCGGCATGCAGGTTTAAAATTCAGTTTCGGCATATATTAAGGCATAGAATGGATATATTAAGGCTTAGAATTGTGGATACCGGTATGCATGATAGAACGGCTACCGTCAAACAACTATAAACTTAAGTTCTTCATAATTTTTTATCTAACTTTTCCAATAAGTTTGTCCCAGCCGGCATAAAAATAGTTATTTGCCATGGAAAATCAAAGAGCGCTGTTTTATGAAGGGATGAATCATCTGTGCGCTCAAATTTCGAACTACCGCCGAGAACTAAACTGGACTTAGCTATTCTTTTAAAACTTGACGAAGACGAGCTGCAGTGGGTTTGAGTCCTAGTTGTTCTGCAATGTCAACGAAAAATATCAAAGCCACGGCTCGGTGCGCTGACATATGACAGCTGTCATCCGGGAAAGTTTGCGTTTTGGGTGAACAAAACGCATCCGCATGGATCAGCGCCGCATACAACTGCAATTCGTGATTCGTTCCTTCATCACACACGCGTAAAATCCTTTCGAAGAGGAGGAGTGTACATACACACATGCAATCGCAATATGCGGTTATCACGTGCGGCAGTTGCGATTTCGATTTTTAACGAAAAAAACCGAAATCTTGATTAGCAGAATACGGAAAACGCCATTATTTCCCGTGCATTTAATACGTTGAGTGAGGCACGTTCTTCGGTAAAATAGACCCCAAGGAAGGAATATGCTTGCGATTTTCGCTCGAAATTCGCCCATATTTTCCTACCCGGCTACTCGTTGTCTGTTACGGTGGAGGCTAAATGATTCGCAAATGGCGCTTGAAGCGGTTTGACGTTTGATTTTTTACTCTTTTTCTTTTTCTAAACAAAGGCTCCGAATCAAGCGGTGGTGTGTGTGCGTCGCGTGTGCCGAAACTATTATAAGCTTAGCGAATAAAACCGGCGGTGGTGCAGTGAGTTTGCTTTTCAGGCCCGTGACATATTATGACAAGAGTGTGAAACCGTGCCTTACCGTGGTCGCACGCGTGCTAGAGAACGGAAATAAAAAAAATAGAGGGAAAAGTGTGTTATAAAAGTTATAGAAAAGTGGGACTGTCACAATCCATACCCATCGCAGTGAGCCGCTGGTAGAAACATTTGATCGCTCTCGCTCCGGTGCGTCATCCGGGGTCCACGGGACCCACTTGCCACAAGAATAAAATTGTACGAACGTGGTAGTGAACGAAAGGGAAATAAAGGCAGGCGTCGTTAGTGTTGTCGAGCGAATTTTCGCGCGCGCGTCTAGGAGCGTGTGCGTTGGTACGTGTGCGTGTGTGTGAAGGCACACCGCACGTTCCCCCGTAGGCCGGTCCTGCGCCAAACGACGCAAGGCAAGCAAGCATGGCTTTCAACAATCAAAAGAATCCACCATGGCAGCGGAATGCCGGTCATCAGAACATGTCCAACATGCAGGCGATCGTGAGCTTCCCGCAGGCACAGCCCGTTTACAATCCTGGCTTGGGTAGGATATGAGTCGTGCCGTGCGTCGTTCGTTACTGCAGCGCCCATTTTGTTTTATCAATCATTGCTGCTGTTGAACGGGGCGCTATGGACTGAGAGGGAGATACACATGCAAGGATCGTAATACACATTTTCCACTCATTCTCACACACAGCTGGACTGCAGCAACAACAGCAGCAACAGGCTCAGCAGCAGCAAAACCTATCTATTTTGCCCCAAATAAGCCTGCAGCAGCAACAATCCATCTACTCGCAAACGGTGCAGTACCCGACGTCCCGGCCGATCAACGCGATCGGCTTCCAGAATCAACCGCAGCCGCAACCTCAGGCGCCCCAGCAGCAGCAGCAGCAGCAGCA
>JXXB01025021.1:0-10706 GCA_000956275.1 Anopheles koliensis | reverse complement strand
CTAGAAGAAATTGCCAGTGCATTTTGTTAGCAACCGGGGTTTCTGGTGATGTTCTTCTGATTCTGGTATGGTGTACAAAGAAAGCTAATCGTACAAGTTGAGCTACCGGATCTCACTCATACACAAACAAATAGTGTAGGCATGTACGCACACGTAACTTGGTGTCGAATACACTGTATAGAATAAGAAGGAAGCGAAACGATACGACCACTCGCAACCACATGGTTTCATGGTTTCTGCTCAACCAATCGAATGGTTTTTTCCATGACGTCATGAGCCACACTTCAGATTTTGCAGCGACATGTTTTGTGATATTGCTTGTTTACGAGCAATAGTCTACACCGATTTTACATCACTGCACTATTTTCTAATGCGCTGCAACGATCGCATCGAAAAAGATCGAATGATGTGGCATTTTCTAGTTGATCGATGTTGTTCTAGAAACATGGCTATTTTAGGACTAAGTGCGGCCTTCAAATTGCATGACGCTGCACGGATCGATTCAAATCGATCGTTGGCAAAGGAGTCTCAAGAAAAGTATTACCGAAACTGTTGCAAAACGTGGTACGCTTAAGTTTTATTCTAGAACAACAAGGTCAACCATGAGCACACCAGTGTATCACTCCATGGTTGCATGGTTGTATGAGTCAACAAATGGTTGACGGGCGATGATGGACGGGCGATGCAAGTGAGATGATGGAGGGACGATGGCTCAGAAAATGGTTTCGCATCGTGCGCAAAAACGCTTACAACCATTTACACACATACAACCATTTCATCGGCCATCGACGTCGCAACCGTATGCCATAAAGTGGTATGCATTTATCACTGCGTATCCTGCCGCGGTTGTATATGTGCAGCAGCTTATCTTATCAGTTACTACTGAACATGAGAATATTCACCAGTTGTCGAAGAAAGCTGGCGTATAAATGGTTATGGCAGAAATAGTTTATTGTAGCCAGGTTTTTGCTTGTGTTTTTTAATGTTTTCGTCAGCTTGTCATTAGCCAGACATAATTTTCGAGGTTAACGTCTGGTACCCACCGTAAGATGGTAATTTTTTTTCGTAATTGTTGCCTTAATATTTTAATCAATTGCGAGGATTATTCATTACGTTAATATTTAGTGCTCATTTAATTTAAGAAGGATACGTTAGTGCTCCATCATGCTGACGTAGAAGAATGATGAAATGGTTTTCTAAACGCAAATGGTTGTAGCGCTTTTGCACACGATACAAAACCATTTTCCGTCCTGCCCCGCCATC
This sequence comes from Anopheles koliensis, assembly GCA_000956275.1. Taxonomy (NCBI): domain Eukaryota; kingdom Metazoa; phylum Arthropoda; class Insecta; order Diptera; family Culicidae; genus Anopheles; species Anopheles koliensis. The sequence goes on along the minus strand of JXXB01025021.1, from coordinate 9,443 downwards.
ATCGCATCCGTCCATCATTATCAACCATTTGTTGACTCATACAACCATGCAACCATCGAGTGATTCAGTGGTGTGCTCATGGTTGGCCTGGTTCTAGAACAAAGGCGTTGGTTATTACGCAGGACAGTTTGAAACTACTTGTTTTCTTGCGTATCTTTTACTGGCGATTGCATTCAAACATTTGAATCTTTGCATTATTTTGAACTTGCAGCGTCATGCAGTTTGAATGCCACTGATATTCCTAAAATAGGACCTAAAATAGCATCATACTGAAAATCGAATCGAATAGCTAGAAAATGCTGCATCATTCGATCTTTTCCAAGCGATCGCTGACACGTTTTACACATTAGTACGATCGTGTGAGAATATACAATTTCACGAAACATTGCTTCGGGAATGTTTTTGTACCATATTCACGAACGAACACGTACGTCATGAGCAAAAAAAATCCCATGGCTGAGCAGAAACCACAAAACCATGTGGTTGTGAGTGGTCTCAGCTCTTCATTTCGTACGTCTTCTTCTATATGCAGTGAGCTCGCCACAGACAGTTGTGTACGTACACGCGTTTGCTGTCTGGGTATGAGTGAGTTCCCCGAGCTTGGCGTGTACGATTTACTTTCTTTGTAAACCATCATCAGATCAGAACATCACTAGAAACCCCGAACACGGTTGCTAACAAAGCGCGCCCTGGGAATTTGTCTTTGAGTAGTGGAAATATTCAATGCATTAACGAATCGAACGTTACGCTGTAGATGAGGCGGCTTATTCAAAGGGCAAATGACTGATAACATGCACATGTTCATAGTGAAGACGAGTGCATTGCATTCAAATGATAATAATGTATATTTAAACGATCCATCGCATTCAAATTAGCATATTAGTTTGTTTGAAATTTAATATTATAAAACATAAACATATTCTTAAAGCCGAAGGCAAGTTTGTATTCCTGCAACAATTCTAAAACTATATAAAAATTATCTTACGCTATGTACATTGCTCTATATTATTATGATTACAGAAGACATAATTTATTAGTTTACAAACCGTGTGTACAAAGTTTTCTGGTAGTAATGAAACGTGCACTGTGTTGAGTTTAACTTAAATATTTCGGTTTATTTTAGTCTATTAATGTAAACGTATTTTTCTCCAGCTTTGGCATGACACAACGATACTGTTTGATATTTGTGGTTGAATAAGTTATTGTACGTATCCATGTTTATTACGAGTATACATCTTACTAAAAGCGTGCGCATTTTCAATTGGTACGAGGATAAATAAATCTGGGGGCATAATGTGCATATGCAAGCATAGATAACAGCTAGAGGGATTGAGCAAAGCATGCATTTAACGGCAAATTAACTGTTTTCACGAACGATGTGGATGTTGCATCGGTTGCTGCTTAAAGCGTAGGACGAATCGATTCGAAAAAGCAAGCTTTTCAACGATTAGAGCGTACCGTGTACAATGTATTGTGAGCAATTGAGATCATACACATTACTGCATTATTATTGTCGTTAGGAAAGCATTAAGGACTCGCGTCGTCGCGTGTATATCAAGCGTTTTTGCCCTAACACTTAGCGTTTGCGTCAGAGTATACGTGTTTCTTTATAACATCGATCACAACACAAGCAAAACATAATTTCACTACTTCCCGCGTTATGCCAGATCGTGCCTCTCAATCATTATTCTGTAGAGAACAATGTTTTAGTCTTCTTGCATCGTCAAATATGTATTTAAATAACAATGAAAACAGATAGTTTGATGCAATATTCCTCACCACCCAGGGGCGAGACGTTGCAACTAGTCATTAACTTCGGTCATCGATCAACTGATATTGTCTTCCTACAGCTGAGCTGAGAGAATTTTGTGGTCAAAGCGGTTGTTGTTCGTGTGAGTTACTGGATCGCATGGTGGCACCGTAAGCCTCCAGTGTCCTTTAACTTTGCTGCCCGCCTCACACTTCTGTTCGGCAGTTGCGGCGTCAGTGCCGTCCGACTCCATGACGGCCACACTGCAGTATGCAACTTTTTGCATAATACGGCCCATATCGTTGGTTGAGCGAAGCTTTTCACCGATGATAAAACGGGAGCAGGTGTCCAGTGTCGTCGCATGGCCAACGATCAGTATGTTTCCTTCTGCGAACAGGAATAAGGTAGGGTTTGGTTAAGGGTAAAGTATGCACTGCGCAACCACCAACACCCACCTGTGCTACCGATGATTGTTTCCGCCACGTTCGAGTTGCGACAGTAAAACTCGCCAAGCTTCTCGTGAAACTGTTCTATCAGATTCGCGACCGTTGTCACGGGCTCGTAAGCAGCATCGATGTTGTAATCGGCTGCAATCAGTTCCTCGCTGGAGAGCCACTCCGGCATCCCGTCCTGGTACCAAGCTAACCACTCGAACAGACCGGGCTCGATGCAGATGGGTACGGTCGACTTTACTCCCAGTCCCTCCAACACTGAAGTGGCTGTCTGGATACAGCGGAACGAGGGCGAACAGTACACCTTCTCAATGTGCACACCGGCATCTTTCATGCCTTCTCCCACCAGCTGCGCCTGATAGCGACCGATGTTCGTGAGGGGTGAATCGCGTTGCCAAAGGCTGGGTTTACTGTACAGAGAAGCGAGGAGATAAATCCATAACCATATTTTCAGTACAATCAGCGCACACTTCGATTCGCACACAGAAACATACTGGGAACGAGAACCTTACCGTGGGGGAAGAGTTTTTGGCATATTAAGGTCCTTCCTGGTGTAGTTGCCTGCCTCGTCGAAGCAGTACGGGACCCAGGAGCCGAACGTAAAGTCGATACGTTCACCGTGGCGCATTAGGTACACCTTGCGTGTGGTGCCTGAATCCGGTTTTGAAGCCGTTGGCGTACACTCACCATCACCGGGAATCACCTGCATTGTGGTACGCTTTTTAACGTATTCGTGCAGCTTCTCGATCGGGATATCATCCAGAGATTTATTTCCACTGAACATTTTGCCACCGTTCTGCTGTTCGTCCGCCGTTGGTTGCTCGTTCGCAGGGTACGTTTTGTCCGACGTTACTGGCGTTAATTCCGTACGCGTTTGCGATTCGCTCTGACCTGCAGATAGTGAAACAAGAGCCAAACGTTAAAGATTGTGTTCGCTTTTTGATAGTGGTAAGCTGGTATCACATTTCTATCGTTCTTTTTTTTTGCTAATTGTACGAACGTACTTAAGCGCTACGCCTTCCAAACGCAAGGTCTAACTTATCGACGCAAAGAAATACTCGAACCATGGGTTGTGGAGTAGGCAGTCACGGCAAAAAAGGTATAGCATTGAGTGCAAGCAATACGTTCACATGGTATTAACAGTTTTGTATGAGTGTGTGTATGTGCATATGAAATTAAATTGAATTTTACATTACAATCGTTATTCTTTGCAAATTGAGTTTTCTTCTTTTTGTTGTTAAACTCAAATCCCATAGTGTCACATTGAAATCATTACCATACGTTGGCCTCGTACCAGGCAAGCAACCAAGCACGCATGAAACCCCTGTTCTCTCTACCATCAATGCTACCTGTTATCAATGGGATGATAACGCACATCACGGCACCACAACCATAGCGTGTAAAATTAACACATTTGAAGCAATTCGTAGTATTGCCCGTAAGAACTAGAATGACCGAGCAAAATATTATCATAAGCAATCTTATCTTCCTTGGATGGATTGCTCATGCACATGTTTTGATGGTAGGATTGGATTGTATTCTTTATGTGACTCACATGAGAAGCACATGCCTCAGATGTTTCAATTAAATTTGAGCTGCACTAATAAGGTTAGAAAAAACTCGCACGTTACACTCACCCATCGCAGGCGTTGTTGCATCGTTTGCCTCCGACAACACGTTCGACGAGCTAGAAGGCACTCCTCCATCGACCATATCTGACACATCCTCGGACGTCCGTGCGTCGCACAGGGGCACGGTGCGGTGCATCGTCCAAGCGTCCGATTCCGCCGTCCGTTCGGTGTAGTTCTCCGGCAAATAGCCGGTAGTACCGGTTAACCAGGATATTCCTTCGACCCAACCGTCGGACGAAGCTTGTATCGCTTCCGGGTTTAGGTAGATGTAATCTCCGATGCGCAGCTCGAGCTCGTCCGTTTCGCGCGGTGTATGGGGATAAAGCACTTTGTGCACCTGCTTCGAGGCAAGCCGAGGATCGCGCGAGTACAGACGTAACTCCCAGTTCGCTTCCGTACACGATGCATCCAAACTCTCCACCAACGTTTTCAGTGCATTAAACTGGCCCGAGGGAAACTGGTAGGCCAACGTTAGATGCAGTGACTTGACGTGCGGTTCAAGTGAGATAGCTGCAAATTATACAAAGCCCATGTAGATATTAATTCGTTCAAAAGTACCCATGCGCATCTACATTACACTCAAGAAATACTATTTCAACAACAACATGCTCTAATGGAAAACAGAGGAAATCGTCTAGTCGTATCTCCTCTGAGTAAAATAAAAAACAAGAGAAGTAAAAATCATACTAACATAACTAAAGAGACAAAACTAAGCTCAAACTGAAAGCAATGGTAGACACCGTAGTGGTAGTGTCGGCACCAGCTGCTTACATCGACTGCTACGCGGTATACATCGAGCCGAAGTTACTCCCCCGCACCACGGAAAACAGGTTACCAGCGCATCTAGCTGCTCATAGGTGTCACTAATTACTATTGTTTAACAGTGTGTGTGTGTTTGTTTCAACCATCGTCAAAAGAGAAAGAGAAAGAAAGTGAAAGAGCAAGATGAAATACCACCCAGCCAGGTATTAGTTTTGGTTCCGGTTCGATGCATCAACTACGCCGAACAAGCCGAATTCTGGGGATGCTCACTTGAGTGGGACACTTCCTTAACGTACTGCAGTGCGAGCCGTTTCAGATGGTTCGCATCGTCCTCGGCCACGAAGAATCCCATAAAGTTGGGGCTCGTATAGAGCTCCAGCCCGATCGGCCGATCGATACGTGCACCGGGAAGGTTCATGAGCTCCTTCAGTGCTTTCGACAGTTGCGGGGCACACTCGTCCGGTGCTTTGAAAAATGATACCAACGTAATGTGGGGCGTAAAGTTGTGGGCCCCGTTCCATCCGCACGCTTCCCGCGACTGGGCCCAAAAGTTTTCCAGCTGCTGCAGGAAGGGCCCGGTGGGGCAGGCGTACAGTATGTACTCGCGCGGTGCACATTCGTCCAGGAACGGGTCGTTCACGTGTGCCAGTAGCCAATCTGATGCCAACTGGACACCACGGTTCCCGGTAGCGGCTAGTGCTTTTTCACTACAACAAAAGAAGAGACGTTCCGTTTAGCGGACGTTCCAACGCGGTGGAACCTCTACGCATCTACACACGACTACTTACGCTCGGTGCTTTGGAAAGCCCATCTGGAGTAAAATTTGCAGGGGTGTTAGGTGCTGCTTGGATATTTTGGTAGGGGTGGGATTTTTGCGGGGTGGAAGTGCAGCCATGATTTTGCTCGAGATCGGAAACTAGATTTTCACGAGCGATTTGCTACCATACGAATGGACTAGATATGTGCTGTTAGGCACTACGCTATTTGTGTGCTCATCTGCAAAAGCAGATGGTATTTCTAGGGCTTTACAAATCTGGCGATGCACATCTATAAAGCGTTGGTGTACGGCGTAAACAGTCTTCCTTTTGCTACTATTTACAAAACTATCGGTACAGACACTAGTACACCGAATTAGTTGCCGATCAGTGATCAATACAGCAGCTAGCGTATTTTCTAAAAATTGTCGTGTTTTTGCTGCTGCGTACGTGCGCGCTGGAAAAGTTTATTTGGCTTAGTTTTGACACGCAAACAAATCTGTGATGAGACGGCCTACGGACATGCGTCTTGTCACCGTATGAAATAATAAATTTTAATATTCTCATAATTTGCGATGGAATTATTTATTCTAAAACAATAAATACAAAAATGCGTTTTATATATTTTTATAAAACTATGAAATTACAAACAACATTTAAATCGAAATTATCGGCTGTGTGAGGTATGAACCGAGATTAAAGTTCATTACCTTCATTAGGTGTTGTTGACTTTAAATGGTCGAAACATTGTTAACTACAACAATCGCTGTTAATGTGCAGCTTAAAAATAAAATATGTTTTAAAATATAAATTGTTTGCTGTCCATTGGTTTGCTTGAACCTACCCATTGTGGTGTGTAGCGATAGGTTTGTTTTGATTTTCGGTACAGTAGTGTGAGTGAAATGTTGGCTCAACCCTACTGCGACGAACATCAAACAGTCGCCTGGTAGACAAATGAAATTGAATTTGTCCAAAAAGCTAACTGCAAGGATTTACAAAGTTTATAATTGCATTTTCGTTAATTGCACATGCATTTGACGCGTAGGTAACGCTATTACTTTCATTTGCTATCATTTGTATCGTGGATTTTCTAATGATTTTCAAATTATCATTGTACGACACTGCACTGCATGACCATACACTTCAATGCGATAATAATCCCATGCTTCGGATAGAAGATTTTTCACAATTGTTATCGGCTTACCTGTTACTGCACTTGTTATACTTTTCGACCGCACGTTATTGTACGTTTTAATCTGACTTCACATTAGTGGTGAAATGCATTATGGCATGAAGTTACCACGACTATATAAACTCTTCCCGTTAGTCATGCCTTTTCAATTCAATTAAATTGTGCTAATTAAATGTTGATTAGCGCAACACTTGCTAATGTTCTTGTTTTGGAAATATGGTTGAAAATTTTGCTTGGAACAATGAAGTTTGAAAAAAGCTTACAAAAACTTCACAGTAGCAGCGTACAACCAGCTAAAAATTATATATGTTTCAACTTGGATAGAATTTTCATTTTTTTAAAAGCAGCTATAAATGTTGGAGTTCGTTTGAGATGCATTTCAAATTTCTTGGTTCGTTAAAATAATGCTCCTCGGGCGATTTCTGCGTTCGGTGATGATATCGCAAGCTATGCGATTTTAAAGCCAGCTGCCATTACAGAATCATAACAACCAAATTTATTGCGTGCAACACACACTTTGAAAATCACATTTTTACAACACATATGCTTTCGCTGTCTGTGAATAGATATTGCAGGGGGATCCGGGCGTAGCAAGCATTTCCACGTGCAGCAAGCAATGTTTGCGGGCTGCTGAGCTTACGCTGTCGGTGTCTCCGCAGTGATTCCGGACGCTTCCGATGCAAGCGATTTATCATCCGCCGCCGGAGCGTCACTGCATGCGAGCGATGGGAACCGGCGCAGCAGGGCGGCACGATACTTTGGATGGCTGATTCCGTAAACGATGGGATTGTAGACCGCGTTGGCCTTCGCGAACACCGATCCCCAGATGGTGGCCAAGGGCGATATGTTGGCCGTCTTGAATACACCCGTGTAGTTGATGACGGTGTACGGCGTCCAGGCCATGAACCAAAGCGAGATCGTAACGAGCGCAATTTTGGCCAATTTCATTTCGGCACTTTTGCCATCATCACCGGAGCGGAGCGACTGGATGTTCATGCGCTTGGCCTGTTCGCGCATGTTTTTCTCGTGCGCTGACACAGCCTGATGGGCGGGAAAGGGTAGATTACAGATAGATTAAGCACATGAGAACGCTTCTTTTGTCCACTCCATTTGCAAAAGAAAGCACCCACCTTGATAATGAACACATAAGCGTAAATGATGGTAAAAAGGGGAATGTAGTAGACAAACACGGAGTACACCAGGATGTACGACTTGTGGAACCAATCGTCGGTGAGATAGTCGGTACCGCAGGCGGTCATGTTACCCTCCGGCACGTACCGATTCCACCCGAACATCGGTAAGATGCCCCAGAACACTCCGATCAGCCAGCACACGAGGATGCGCAGTATGGCGCCGGTGTTGGTGAGCGGCTTGCCGGACAAACCCTTCACGATCACGTTGTACCGATCGAGCGCGATCATCGTCATCGTCCAGATGGAGCAGCACCCGAACAGCGAGCCAAAGAACGCGTACAGATCGCACATCAGCAGACCGAGCGACCAGGTTTCGTACCAGCAGTTGTACACCATCGTGAACGCGTTCGTGCCCATCATGAGGAAGTCGGAAAGGGCGAGATTGACGACGAACAGGTTGGACGGAGTGCGCAGCGACTTGGCGGTGGCGAATATGTAGATCACCATGCCGTTGCCGATGATGGAAATGACGCCCAGCACGAAGATGACGAACCCGATGATCGAGTGCCACAGTGGGTTCATCGGCGGGAACTGATACCAGTGCGGGTCGACCAGGTGCATGATTTCCGGCGGCACTTTGTCCACCACGGTCAGATTCGATACCGGCTGACCCCAGAGGCCCGGCTGCTGCATTGGACCGTAGTATGGCATTCTGGTGAGGGTCCCCGCTTTGCGGCACTGAAGAGCACTCGGACAAACTTGCCTACCGCGGGCTCACGTCGCAAGTCAAGCTCAAGATAGTTCACAACAAAGCACACACGAGACACACGCGCCCTTGTTTCGCTTCTACTTGCACCGGAGGACCGCTTTCACCGAAGTCAAACATTCAACTTCAGCACACCGGTGGCCAACTGCAGATATTTATTGCACAGAATATGGCTAATCGAATTACTTGTTGGGCCTGTGGTCAGTAGTAGCACTAGTTACGTTCCGTAGATTAATGCACACCGGGCGACGCCCTGCCCTGTCCCCGTTAACGGTGTGTCATTTTTCCGGTAGTCGGCAGAACAAAACTCGGCACACTTTTGCCGGTGACGTTTTCCGGCTGCTACATGTTTCCTAGGGCATGGTAGAATGACATCTTTTTTTTTTTTTTTACAGGTTCTCGCCAGATCATATTACCATGTTTATGTTTTGCTTCTTGGTGCCGGAAGGCAGTCGCCCTCGAATGCTGTTCTGCGCTAATGAGCTTCTAAAGCATGTTTAATATAATTTACCACTAATTAGCGGGACGCTCATCCAGAAATGGGGGATACGGAAACATTGACCTTACGAGAGTTACTGCTTTGGGAATGTTTAAGAGATTATTAGTACGCAGCTGCGTCTGTTTGTTGAAGTCACGTGTTTGCATCCTCCTTCAGCTCTCGGGCCCTTCCGCTGCCAGGTGCTCCATGTGTGACAGTTTTTCACTGGCAAATCAACGAATCTCACCTTGCTTGCCTCATTAATAAGAAATGAAATAAATAAAATATATTTGCTTTTTTTTCGCACACAGCGTTTTACATCCAATCCTGAAAGTTTTCGATTTTTGACAGTTGTTGATTCAGCTTATGCATAAAAAACTGAAGCACGTTTGATTCAAACGGGATTAAGTTACTCTGTGAGAAGTTGCTGATTCCACAGGTATTAAATTGCCGCAACAATATCGCGGTAAGTTGAGAGACTGCCTTCTTGGGATTGACAATTTGCGGTATGTGTAGTAAAAGAT
>JXXB01025001.1:0-12577 GCA_000956275.1 Anopheles koliensis | reverse complement strand
TTTAAGTTATTGATTATCTACAAACAATTGTATTTGTCATCCATTTGGTGTTTGTTCTTTTGAAAATCTATCAACGTGCATAATATTATAACCAAATCAAAGTATGCATAGGGCACAGATGTTCACGTTCACGAAAAGCTGATTTAACCCATAACATCGATTAATTCCCGTATGAAATGAAATACAAAGAATATATTTATGCCATTTAACGTACAGATACAGATTTCCAAACAAATTTTACACGATGGATTTCTAACCTCAACGATGCATACAATCGAAATTGTTAGGAACAAATTATTACATCCATTATCAAGGATTACGAACAACCCCAGAGTTCTATGGAAATATACAAGTATGTACAGAAATAGTTCGTGAAGTACACTTCAATCGTTGCGACAAAAACCTACGAAACACTAAAAGGTAAATGATCTCTTTAGAAACAGTGTGTGCCTAGGTGTGCATGTATATTAGGTTGTGGTGTTGTTGTGTGGTTAACCTCATGTGAATATACATCTGCATTGCAGTTTCAATAACAATTGCAATTCTACACACGCTTGCTCTTTACTACGTGGCTCGCAGTGTTGTGTCGCCATTGTTAGTAATTTCTTTCATCATCACTTGCTGCGTCGTCGGCTTGGGTCCCACTAGCCCATGTTCTTACTGTCTAATTAGCAAAAACAGTTAATATTGTCATAAAAACTCACACTGGCGTGATGTCCTGTTTGCTCAACGCACCGCTCGTATTGTTTATTTATTAATCAAGGGCTTCCCGTTTGCTCCTTCTACTGTTCTGCTCTGTCAAAGTATGTCGTAAGAACAAGCTACAAAGGTTGGGCGAACTGCACGTTCATTAATTTCATACTCGTTTTTATTAGGATATACTATAACATAGTTTTAGAATTGTCACTTAAATATTCTAATCGTTTTACACCTTTAATATGTGATTCTTCATTCAATCTTTTATATATTATTCAGTGTTTTCTTTATTATCGCTGCACTGTGCAACAGAAAGTGCAACAAAACATTATAACAAAAAACAAACTAACTAAAAAGTACATGACATCCTTCTTCAATGTTGCCTTCGCTTATCAGAGTTTTGGGGGAAACGCGGGGATCGATCGTTCCATGATTGAGCTTCTAACAATAAAAAGGATAACGAAAAAAGGTACGGAAATTCTTGAAATTCCAGAACTACACTCCTCTACGCTGGTACGAACGTGTTTTGAATCACTATCTCATGACTATGAATGTCGCATAGCTGCCACATGAAACACCTCAACAACGAGAGTAGTTACACTGCGCCAAGGTACAGAAAACAAAAGACCCACAACGGGCTCTACCGTTTTCTTCTGGATTCACTGAAAGGATATGAAAGGGCAGGAAATACTCAATGGGGATTGCAACGAATGCGGTACGACGGTAATTCGCAACAATCACCTCCACATTTGTAAGACCTATCTGGGTTGAATAGATAGAACTGATTATGCCATTAGTTCGAAAAAAGGTTAATACAAATTATTAATTTTTTGAATGGTGTTTCTACAAAAACTATTTCGACGGTTAATCAATACGCTTCCCTACGGTACGCCACTTACGGTATGTTGAACCCGCCGTTTGACCCCTACCGTGTGTGCTTGTTATTGTACTGTGGAAAAATACTATCGGTATGCAAAAGGGAGCTACAACACCGAAAGTACCATTGATATTGATAGAGAGAATGTGAAAAAGAGAGATAGGAAGAGGGTAGGGGTTTGATTTTTACTTATTCAAACAAACAAAACATCATCATAATACAGGTTGTTACCACGGATTTAGTTAGTGTGTGTGTATACAATCACACGCACACATTACCTTTGATAAAATATTTTACATACTAGTAACAAACGAACGATTTAGCACTAGAAAACCATTCCATCACCACCACGTCAAGCCTATCCACACATCCAACCGCATCCGTCCGGAACAGGGAGAGATATAGCGGTACGCTCCGTTGGGAGCTGGCACCGGGTACCAGAACCTACCGTGTCACCTTGTCTATAAGCGTATTGATTCGCGTCTCGGAGAAACCGGGTACGAGCTTGTGGATGATTTCCTTCACGAACAGATCACTCACGCCCGGACTACTCCGTTCGGCGCTCTCGAAGGCTAGCCGTAGGTCTCCCATGTCGGAGCCACTGCTGTAGTTTCGCTGCATCTGTAAAATAGAACCGTGCACGGTGTGCTATTACACTCGTCCTGTTGCGTTAAACAAGGAGCTACCCGACAGTTACCTCAGATAGAAGGGGGAAGATAATTGCCTTAAGGCAGCCACTGTTTGTCGACGATGCCGTCGTTGTTGTCGTCGTCGACGATGATCGACTCGAACTTTTGCTGGAGTTATTATTTACATTCGTAATACTGTTGGTGCGCGAGTTGCCATTGCTGTTGCTGGTGTTGTTGTGGCTCGGGGAGTCCCGTTCGCGCCGCAAACTGCTGCTGCGCTTCTCCGTCTCTTGACCCGCACCACCGCCCATACTCTCCGAGGCGACAATCTTGCGCTCTTTATTATCACGATCCTTTTCCCGATGGTCACGCTCTATCCGTTCGCGGTGATCTCGTTCCCGTTCGCGATCACGCTCCCGCTCCCGCTCCCGCTCCCGCTCCCGGTCCCGCTCTCGATCTCGCTCCCGTTCTCGTTCCTTCTCGCGATCCTTCTCCCATTCGGCTTCACGCTCCAGGCGGTGATCGCGTTGCTGTTGCTGCTGCTGCTGTCGATCTAAGCTCGCTTCCTTCTCTTTCTGCAGATGCATGGCAGAGATTTGATTCTGCAGCTCGCGCTCTTTACGCGAATCCACAATCATGGGGCTGGTGTTGCTATTGTTGGTGGCATTATTGGCTGCGATCAGCGTCGACGAGGACTGATGCGATGGCGATGAGGACGTTCGTGGCTGGAAAATAAAAGAACACAATACAATAAGCCAACTCAATCAGCACTGGTGGGCGCAATTACAACTACCTGACTTGTTTTATGTTGGTTCAAATTGTAATCCCTATCACGGTTCGAACTGACTCCGCCGCCAACGTTGCTAGTACCGTTGTGTTTCACCGGCGATCCGAGCGGGTCTTCCATCATATTTTTGTTGAAATTATTAAAATTCAACCCCTTCACCGTCATTATCCACGGTTCATCGAGATCGCTATCCTGCTTGGAATCCTCGCTGCAAAAGAGTTTTGATATATCGAAAACATTAATATCATTCACATCATTAATATTACCATCTCCCGCTACTTACGAGTCCGAATTTTCTGACTCCGTTTCGCTCTCCTCGCCCTTTTGAGACTTCCACTTTTTGTACCGATCGATCAGATCAATCAGGTAGGAATTTTTCTTCGCTTTTTTTATGAACGGAAACTTTAGCAGCTCCTTTGCTGTAGGTCTCTGTGTGAAAAATACAAAAAAATCAATAATTATCAAAGCTTTCAGTACGGCCAGAGGGCTCGGTTAGCTTACATTTTCGGGATCTTTGTTTAGGCACGCTTCGACAAAATCTTTGAATGGCTTTGTGTAGCTACCAGTTAGCTGCGGTGGATTGTTCTTCGGAATGAGAAACAGCACCCGCATCGGATGCAGCTCGGAGTTGGGCGGCTCGCCCTTCGCCAGTTCGATTGCGGTAATACCTAGCGACCAGATATCGGCTTTGGAATCGTACATGGACTGCTTTATCACTTCCGGTGCCATCCAGAAGGGCGTACCGACGAAGGTGTTCCGTTTCGAGGTGGTATTGGTGAGCTGGCCAGCCACACCGAAGTCAGCCAGTTTCACGTCGCCCAGCTCGCTCAGCAGCACGTTCGCTGCCTTTATGTCCCTGTGCAGTTTGCGTTCGGAGTGCAGGTAGTCCAAACCTTTCAGCACCTCGCGCAGTATGATGGCGATATGCATCTCCTCGAAGAGACCCGCCTTCATGAGGTCCAGAGCGGATCCACCGCCGAGATATTCCATGATGATCCATAGCTTGGTGCCCTGATAAAGGAAAGAAAAAGCGTATAGAGAATGTAGAAAGCAATAATGAAAACACTTTCGCTAGCAGACGCTACATGCGATGTTTTACGTTACATGAAAAAACTTCCGAATGTCTGGCGAACATATAGATCAACTTTTTTCATCTTACGGTTTTTTATTGAATAAATTTCTCCAGAAAATTATTTGCCTAGCTCAACCGAACGGAACCATACGTGCATCAGACGCTACACGATACTGCAACGCATTCTACCTCACACGGCTTGGGCACGCCGGCATCCATCTTCAACCGTAGATGCTACCTCCCTTTCATTGCAAAACACGTTATTGCACAGTGATGTGGAAAATTTAGTTCATTGTTTTGTATCTTGCGCATATGAATACGAAAACCCGACACGAAAAGCCGGGCGAATGGCTGTGCCATCTTTCGCTTTTCACTGGCATTGAAAAGCGAAACGTTACCATTAATTATGGAAATGGTGAAAGTGGAATTGAAACACGTCAAAGCGATGCGATATTCATCCTACACGTAAAACCGATCTTTTGCTAAACGTTAGAAAACGTTTGTCTTAGCATGAGAAGAAGAACAACAAGGTGGAATGAAGATAAATAGGTATGAAAGCTAGGTATCATAAACTAAAGTATGGTGTGCATGTTATGATAGGTTTATAATAACAAATTCAAATAATTAATAAAATAAAGATCAGTTTTCATTATTTCTTTCGCTTTACATAAACGGTGCCACTGATCTAAATTCGAGACCACACAAGCAACGCGTGTCAACCTCAAGTTTGCAAGTAGAAAACATCGCGCACATACTTCGCTATAGTATAGCACGGTGACATTTACGTACCCAACACCGCACACAAAAGGTAGCACAGAATCGCGGATACATACATTAAAATCGCACCGGCTTCGTGACTTTACTCTGCATCGGCCAACCACTGCGTGCGGGATGTGGTATGGTCCACTCAACGTTGAACGGTAGCAATCAGCAGCGCCAACATACGCTTGGCTGGACTCGACTGCATGAGTCATACCCTCGCTTATACTGCCGGTGGTAGTTCTCCACCAATGGCAATGCGTTCGTATTAGGGATAGGCCCATGAGAATGTCACAGAACGGGCTTTGGTATAAGTTCCTAAAGCAGCTGCATATAGTCGCGTATGTCCGCACGATTGTGGTGCGATTTGCGGTCGTTATTAAAACAAACACGCACCACACCACACCAAACGGTATGGCCCCATGTATGGGAGGGGTCGCGCGTTGTGCTGATTTAGATATAACCGATTTCACCGGTGGGACCCCTTGCAGGCGGAAGAAGACACTTAACACACGCAGGCACACAATACACCCCCTACCCCCACCTACCACCTTCCCAACTGCCTCTTATCCACAATATTGCCACTTTCAAAGCGTGCACATCAATCTCAACGACGTCGAGAACGAACGGTTGTTGCATACTGTGGCGCCGCGTGCTTACGATACTCGTGTGCCTCTCAGGAATACCCTACGTTAATTATGCATTTGAATATACCGAACTCATTTCTAGTTCGTTCGCCTGCTTAGAACGAACTCATGGGTGCACCGAGTTGTTCTCATCGGGCAGATACTCATCGGTCGCGGGAAAAAGGTTCAGTTTCAATTGACATTCATTGCACGAATCAAGCACGACCGGCGAAGA
This sequence comes from Anopheles koliensis, assembly GCA_000956275.1. Classification (NCBI taxonomy): domain Eukaryota; kingdom Metazoa; phylum Arthropoda; class Insecta; order Diptera; family Culicidae; genus Anopheles; species Anopheles koliensis. Next base: position 6,896 of record JXXB01025001.1, on the reverse strand, counting down.
GTTGATGACGGATTAAAGCAAACGCTGGTATACATGAGGTCTATACGATTTCAGCTTTCAGATTCCGTTCTGCGATAGAAGCTACGCTTGGCGTTCGAATACCTCGCTTGGATGAACATCAAACGAATCCTGCAACGTCTAAAAGTGAGCAGAAGTGACATTGTTTGACAATTTTCCATCTGTTATGCAGTTCTCCGAACGAGACCACAACTTCATTACAGTCTGCGTCCGCGTATTTGTTACTATAATAGTATCGCTTTCGAGTTATATACATTTGTGCTATTTTGGCCGTTATTTACAACATGAATTGTCTGTACCACTTAATTCGTAAAAATATTGTGTAACCATGATTGTTAAATTAAAAGAATACTGTGATAATTTGATACTATAATGTTTCTGATTGTACTCAATATATCTAATCGACTATAACATGAAACGAAAATGGTGTTCTACACCATAAATCAATTTGAAAAAGATTCATTATATGTAAGAAAAACCATGTTTAAATGGCATCACACGATTACAAAGCAACAAGTCTGGATATGAAACTGAATTAAAATAGCAAAATGTTAACAAAGTTAAATACGCTTCCGAGCGATTCGAAAAATATGAATCTATTTTCAATAGAAAAACTGTACAACTTCCAGTCGAACATAACGATTTATTAGGTTTTAAATTCATCCTGTCCGTGATGGGTAAAGATATTGTTTGTGTCCTTGCATCACATTGAAAAGATTCATTATAATTCCAACTAAATGATAGACACCCACTGAATACAACAAGCAAACCAGCGACAATCCCATGGTTGACAAAAAAAAAAATCGATTTAAATTAGCAATCTGAAAACACGATTGCGTCCGGACACCCATAACGAGATGTGCTTGTGCGGTCATCGAGTGGAAGGGGTTGTATGCTAATTTTCATATCCAGATGCGAGGGCAGGTATTTGTTTACCGTTGACCGACCCACCAACCAGTGTGGATTGATGAAGTATTTTACACAGCAAGCCAGCAAGAGTGATTGGTAAGCAAACCACCACCGTCGTCTCTTCAAAAGACGGATGTTCAGAATGATGGGTCGGTTCATATATGACATCTGGTAACTGATTAGATCACTATCACAATGTTGACGTCAGTCAAACTGGTCTGCGTCTGTTCGCTGAAGAATGTTGTGGCGAGCAAATCAAATAGTCTCATGCATTATTCGTATATAGACAGTGCGAGGGTATACGAGAAGATGAAATTTCTCCCGGATCTGTATAAGCAACGTGAGGTTTGTGAGGAGCTTGCGGTAAACAAACGGTTTTTTTTTTGCGCATTATCACTTACTTACCTTAAGATATGAACCGAAATATTTGGTGACGAACGGCGAGTCACATTGCGATAGCACCATAATTTCCTGCTGAATGTCCTCGATTTCATCTTCCGCTTCTTCGAGATCGATGATCTTAATTGCAACCACCTATTGTGAGTGTACAAAAGGAGAACGTAAGAAAATAGAACGAGTTGGTTAGAAGATTTAAAACAAATCATCAGAACCATTCCTTCGTAGATGCACGGTTCGATGATTACAATTTCATGTTCACAGTTCGCAAAGTCATGAAGCTTTTAGTACCGGTGCTCGGAAAGATAACTCCCATGCTACCATCGCATGCAGGGAAACACTATGCCAGCAGCGTACTTCCAGACCAGACAATAATAGTTCAGCTAAATTTACTTTCTTTCAGTACACTCCGAGAACCGGATCGTTCGTATCCGTGTACCGAAGCCAGTGCTGTGAATGACGACGGATGGTGGTGGAAGGATATTTATCACCAACAAACTTCCACCAGACGCAAACCAACTCCCGCCGATTGTGCGGTGAGCAGTGCAACTTAGTTGAGCTGTGCTCCTCTTTTCTCTTACCTGCTGTGTCCGGTTGTCAACACCCTTAAACACTTCACCGAAGGATCCTTTACCGATACGCTCCTGCTTTGTGAAGATAAGCTCCGGATCGACTTTCTATGAGAGAAAAGGGACAAGAAGAAGGAAATAGGATATTAGACCCGTTGTCAACACACACAACTCAGACTCCCAACTACCAACGACCCACTTAGACGGTCTCGCACAAACGACGCTACCAACGACGGTTGGTCCATGCGACTCTATGAACGAATGCCGGCCACATAGGCAAACAATGGAGACTAGACGGCATGCAATGCACACATAGAAACATCAACTAGGACTAGGAGTGTGATTTAATTAAAAACTTTTCAATTAAAATTTAATTCGTTTAAACGGTAGCCTATAAAGCTTCACACGCAATTCCTTACCCACAAACAGGCAGGAAACGCCAAGGTGAAACACAATCAACTACAAGTTACAATAAGTCATGTAAACCTCCCGAAAGAATCAACAGTTTTAAAAGATGCTTGCTACAAAAACTAATCAAAAATAATTGTAATATTTTTAATAAGATTTTAAACATTATCAATTCTTGCGATAGAAAACGTTAAATATTTTGCACAAAAAATGTTTATGTTTAACGTATACGCTTTCGATAATCACCCTTCTACGGCAATGCTTGATAAAATTTCAAAGCAGCTAGACCTGTGATTTGGTCGATTCCACAGTCTAAATATAGACCTAACTGACGTAGTTATCCATCTTACTCTCTTCCTTTTTACAGATTCTAGCGTTCCAAGCCTCGCCGAGAACGATTAATGGATAGTAGGAGCGAACGAAAGCGTTCCTTTCATCGAATATAATGATGATCCTCCGGTTCAGCTAGGCCAACAAGGACCTATTTCTCACGGCAGCAAAGTAAAAGTGGTTAGAAAAGTAATCAACTTCGGCATTCGTGCCATCCACTGCATTCCATCCTATTGTTGAAAGGTATAAACGACATGTACATGACGTCATTTGTTCAGAATGTATTCAGTAAAGCACCAGCCAGCACGCGCCGGTTCTGTCTTATAGGAAATTGAGGCCTCCTAAGCCATTTTATGACTTGACACTTTCCAAAGGCAGCGCTCAAAAACGCATACACTCCCGCGACTTGTCGTGCCCGGAGGTGCAGCTGCGCTAGGTGGGACATAACGTAGGAGATTCAACAGTTCAATAGCTACCCTTTAGCCTCCTCGGCACAGTCTCGGGCTCACGTTCGTGGGCTGAAATTGTGCATCATTGGTACCGTTAGAGGTAGCGAGAAATTGCCAACGAAAACGGAGTACAAGGAAGAAAAATGAAAGTTAAATTACTCTTAATGGCTTCCACAGCGACCAAGGCTTTTTGATCGACTACACACCATTAAGTCACGTAGTGTGTCTCATACCCTCCGTCAGATGTTGGACACTCGTAGATCAAACCGGGCAGCACTTCACTTGAGAGCCGCCCGTTCGGGAGTAGATTTGTGTTTTGGTATAAACCGAGCGTGAGGTTTGTGGTTTTCGTAGTCCTGAGCACTCCTGCCCGTCCATCGAGAGGTTCAAATTACACGGCTTACACAAATTAAGTCGAATCGTTACAAAGTGGAAAACAATAGAGCTGTATAAACGCTACGCTTCCTAGGGAGTGGTAAGCCTGAACGGAGTGGCGCGTGTTTTACATACGCTTCGCTCTTTCTTGACACTCGCCGTTATTGAAGCATGCAATTACCATAGGCTCCGTAGGTCGTTTTCCTTAGCGCACTACCGCCTTTGAAATTGCACAAGAAATCATACTTTGCGGGCGTGACATCTTGGCTACGGTTTTGCCATTGGAACAGTATAGCTTTTTTTTTGTTGCCCGATCACACTACTATATGCTGATTCATACTCAACATTAATCCGGTAATGCCATACTCCATAACATAAAGTTATGTGTGCCAGCAGGGCAAAGAGTTAGGTAATAGGCAACGGAAGGAGCAAGAGGGCGAGCGACCCAGCACGCGCTAACCAATGGATGACCAGGAATCAAACCGCATTGAGACGCATTCGCGTAAGGCCCTTTCACTATTCAAGGTTTAACTGTTCTGTCCGACTGTAGTGCACTAAGGATAACGATCAAATTGTTCATTGTAAAAGTAGCGCGCTTTGTTGCGCTCACTTCTAGACCGCATACACACACACCCGTACAGTGCAAGCACGAAGCTGTTGCCACTGCAATCGAAGTTCATGACGGTCCCATTATGTTCCCGAACCGACCGAATTTTGTACCGTGTCTCGTAAACTATGTCAAGGTACGGTTGAAGCAAGCCTCAGCCGACGTACTAACGGAGCATGGGCTTAGTCGTAACAGAAAACCAAATAAGGAAATACGACGATTCTTTCTTTGCCAAACAACTGACATTTGTTCATCTTGATCGCTCCAAGCAGTGCTGCTGAAGGTGGTAGGGTGTAGGTGGTGGCAAAACAAAGGCTCCATTATCTTATCACGACACTAGCGAGCCACCAATTACATTGCACACGCTGTACAGGGCGGCGTTAAGTAGGTGTCGTCCACAAAGGTTTGTGCTGCACAACCCCAAAAACATGATAAAATGCTACCAGCGATAGGATCGGAATGTGAGGGTACGTTTTCATTTCGTGTCGTGTCTTATCGTCTCATGTCCCTTGCGGAAGGAATCACGGATGGGTAGCTGCTAGTTCGTTCGCCTCAGTTTGTCTTCAAGCTCATTTTCTAATGATATTTTTATCGGTATCTCCCAAAGTTCTAGTGATGTGATGAAATTAATGTGTAGATTGACCTTTAAAAGTATAGATAGCATGTTTATCATTTGCAACGATTCAGATCGAAATGGCGCCCACTCGGCTTCAATCGATTTTATTATTTTGTTACGATTCTCCGTAATTTGTATCACAAGGCTTTCGCAGCTTTAATGGGTACGATAAAATGCTCATAACAATCGGATAGAGTGAAGCGTAACATGTGATGTTTTGTTCAACGCGTGATTCAAATCTTTAAAGTACAATAAAAATATTTTACATTCATAGATAATTATAAATTTGTATAAAATCAATTTTGTTTATAATGGCTTTTAGATATTCGAATGGAAAACAGAATACCACAAGCATAAACGTTTCTTAACCTGAACGCAAAAGCACACTGGCAATCACCATATTCACATTCTGCGTCCTTGTATAGAATACGAAAATATGAACACCGCCAGACAAACTCACTTTCAAACATGTCGAATCAAAGAGGAAACAAAAAACGATACAACCGCGGTGATTAGCAGTCGTGCTTCCGAATCGGAACTCAATCGTAAAACCATGATCCGTACGGATGGGTTTCTGCTCCCATCCGGATCTCTGGCATTCGATGCGGATGCCGGCAGCGAGCGTATTACTTTGATATTTGTAAGATAAATACCTACACCGTAGCGGGTTGGGAGGGAGCTCACACCAACCACCAACCGCTTGCAGATCGAGAAATAATGCCACGAGAGAAGTAATGATGAAATCTTCCGTTAGCATAATGTTCGCTCGGGGAGCAACATGAAATGGAAAATCACAACTTTCGATACACCCGGCGTCTCCCCCAACGGGTTCGATCGTTTTGCCTTAGTGATTTTCTTAAGCTACTACCGCACAACGAATGGCGGTGGTTGTCTGCGATGGGCGTTAGGTTTTCCAATCCACCCCGAAAGGGAAAGGCCTACAAAAAGGAGGCGGGCGGCAAAAAAGTGAAATCAGTCGTGTTTAGAGTTTTGCGTTTTTAGACAATATTAGACATAATTCCTCCCTCTCCGGTTCGCCGGCTCCGCAACGAAAGTCCGACGAAGCCAATTCAAAGGGCGAGCTGGAGGACCGGAGAGGAGCGAGAAAGCAAAGAATGCAGCACGCGCAAAAGAAAGCATCGATAAATGTTGAGCGTGAAACAAAAAAGGCAACGAAAAAAATAACCTCAAAAAAACAGCAGATTTTTCAGTGAAAACTCCAATTACAGCCATTTTGTTTGTGAGACGGTTGGGCAAAACGTTTAACACATATTGATGTTCATTCGGCTTTACGCTACCGTTTGTGGGTTGAAATTTTGGGAAATTGTAGATAGAGCTTTAAAGTGCAGAACACTAAGAAGTACTCTTACAGCAGTGCAAGGTTATTCGAGTTTTAAAACTCTAGCAATAAATTGAAGCAATTAATCTGTAATCCTCCGTCTCGTTTTGGAGTAGTATCACTTTTGAAGCAGCAGTATAACAACTTTAATTTATTGCAATTCAACACCGAAATCGGCAAACGTACCTATCGTGAAAAGGGCAGATAAATGTTCCGAAGATTTGATTCAACGATGTCGATGATGATGAAATTCAGCCGCCATGAAGGTCTTGACTTTCGGTTTTTAGCCAAACTGCCAATCCAATCGGTCCCATTTGCGCCGTCACCGTCACAAAAGGCCGACCCCCAACCCAAGCCCAAAATGCAATAAGATTCCGTGTGGTATCCGATGCTGATGGGATCGTTCGGCACAGCTGACGAAAAGGTTACGGCTTCAACAAATCCGCACAGAGAATAGCTGGGCACATCGATTCAACTGAAGTTTCGTTTTAGTGGCATTACTAGGAGGCATTACTGGCAACAGCTAATTCAGTGTATCGATCTAGTACAGAACGGTAGGCTGAATTGTTTCGCAATAAACACCTTAATAAAGATGGAAACGCCTTAATAAGGAGTGAAGCTAAATTATTTGCTTATAATTTAAAAGGCGAGATACTTGTTTTCTCAAACTCATGTGTATTGTGTTCTGCTGATTAGTGTTAATGTATGAAGTGTATAAAATATTGAATGCCTTTTGAGCGAAATACAAAAGTACCACATTTAAACTCTGTATGCTCTAAATGTAAAGATAAACACCTCTTTAATACGATCTGCCCAAGTTCTAGACAACTTTTTGAAAAGTCTCTTTAACATTCTAACATTGTCATTGGACTTTAATCGC
>JXXB01024968.1:0-18195 GCA_000956275.1 Anopheles koliensis | reverse complement strand
ATACCAGCTGTACAGACTTAAGGTAAAAGTTTGTGTTTGCCAAACGTGCGTTAGAGTTCTTTCTTAAATCGTTCGTTTTTCTTAAATTATGTTTTACAATCGTAAAAATTTATTTGATTTGATTTTTTCTATTGATTGATTGATTTTTTATTCCTATTGAGTTTTTATTCCTGTTGATTTTTTTTGAATATTATTGATAATTTTTAGCTGAACTTTGAGAAAATAATTTCAATCTGAAAATTATTCAGCTTTAGTGATCTACTTTAATCACTCGTTAGAGATTTGGTACTTCTTAAGAATAGTTTCGTACAAGAAACATCTTAAACAGATTTTTAGCTGAAATTGAAAAATGTGTATCCTTGCTTCACATACAAAGGATAATCCTCGGGCTCCATTCTGCTCACCACAGAATGATCTATACGGGACACATTGCTAAGAATTAAAATTCTCAATTCTTATCCCATGGAACCGGAAAAACTGAGTGTTGAAAGGCAATCTTGCCTTCGGAATGGTAGATGTAGTGCCAGCAAATCCTCAGATTTATTATGTTTTTTGTGCACCGTTCACCATCCTCGCTGCGCTGTCGGAATTCTAAACTATTTATATCCATCCACGGTGTGTGGCAAAAATTGTCCTCCGTATGATATCAGAAAGCTACAGAATGCAGAATAAACCACTTGGGGATAAAAGCACATGTGCAGACAGTAACAGTGTCGTAAACTCAGGACGAAGACAAGCGTCGGCGATGTATTGAATTCGCGCGAAAGTTATGTTCATGTGTGACTATTTATGCTCACGAGAATGTGCTGAACTTTTCCAAAAAAAAAACTTAACACAGCGGAAGCACATACAGCAAAGTTATGAAATAGCGACTCCAGAAGTTCTATTCAAACATCAAACAGGAACACGTTGAATAGACGAGAAAGATTGCATAGTATTAGGTAGCACGTTACAATCAGCTCGTTTTCATTGCTACTGACTATGGCCGCTTGCTGCATTGTTACTTTTCCTGTAGCTACCATCGCACCCGGACCTGGACTATATTTTTGACTACTATCACCCACTACTGAGGTTGCCAAATTTCTATCACTATCACTGCGCGGCCACTGCGTGACAATGCCCGTGCGAGACAATAAAACTGTAGAGTCGTAAATCTCGTTTCCATTATGCTTAACAAAACTTAATTATGTCACTTGACATGCTGAAAATGCACGGCTTCAGCAGGTTTGCGTTGCTCAGCAAGCTCTGCCTACCGAGCTTATACTCGAACGCTATTTAGCCACATAAAGTAAGCCTTTGTGGAAGGACGCAAGCAACGTAGGTTTTATCTACGTTTAATCTCAGCGTGAGTGCAAATGGCTTAGGTAGTTTTGGCTGAATCTTTCTTTGCACCACGCTCGTCTTTCAACCACATGTTTCCTACATCCCTGGTGGGAAACAAGCGCTCTTGCTCATGTGCTAAAAATCGAACATTTATAATCCGGTAAAACAAAGAATGCTGAAACAGCAACATGAAACAATGTACAGCTTTTGGTGTGGAATGAGGGTTTCTTACGAACAGTTTTGAACGTTTCTGTCCTGCCATGGTTGTGACATCGAAATACTTTAGAACACATGCTCAACATAAAAAACACTAATTATTTTAAACATTTTACGTTACTAACATTCTCCAAAGCATGTATGTCTCAAATCGCTAGTATAAGTTGCAGATGTTTAAACAATTGTTCATCGCCATCCGCTAGACAAAAGATCTACACTCGAAATAGAACTTATGATGAAGCCTAATTCATAGCTTTTAAGGATTAAAACTCTTGGTTTACTTACTCATGTAACAAAATATACATGGCTTTGCATTACGGCATGTGCCACCATCCACAAATGACTTAGAGATTTAAACTTTTCCTAAGCATTATTAGAAAAGTTTGCACTTTATAGGGAACAACTCGGAACATTTCAAATACTAGACTATGAATAACTAAAAGCTTATAGAAATGTGGCAGGATACTGGGCTAGAATTTTTCGAAAACTTCAACTCTATTTATCAATGAAGTTGCATAGGAAGCAAGGAAGAATACAATTTTAATCTTTTACATTCTTTATTTTAAAAGCCAAACGGTGAAATGAGTAAAAAGATTGAAATAAAAAAACAAACGTAACAAAGAAATCTTAAAGTGATGTTAGGAGTATTAGGAAGAATCGCCAAGTATTGGGCAGTATCACAATATCGTACAACACTACTAAAACAGGATATAGTTTCTCTTGCTTCAAATAGACCTTTGATGATTTTAAGAAAAATGCTGAAAAGTCATATTCCTAGCATTGTTCGGCAACTAGCATACCTCGAGGATGAAACATAAATATACTAAGTAACTTGCTTGATTACCAGAGAATTTCTTTTCTTTATGCTATGAACTTTGAACAGAGTAAAACACCCTATCTGCCGTAGCTCAGATTCAAAATGAATCCGAGACCACCCCAAGTACATTCATTCTTCATCGGAACAGAATTTCATTATCGTATGTTTTATTTTATCTCACAACTCACAGGCCCCGAGATCCATGTGCTGTTGGACAGCCAGGGTGTTTCACAAAACGTACCAACGAGTTTTGCAGATAGGAAATGGAAAAAGAACGAATACGACAAGGAACCGACTGCTGCTAGGCGAAGGTCTTTGCCGGAATGAACTATTTTTGTAATCAAATAAAGTAAGGAACGTAATAAATCGTTGAGAAATTCCTTAAATAATAACATCATAAATAACTTTCGTTGAAGCATCCTTTTCTGGTCTCACGAGAGTACGAGCGTTACATATTGAGTAGAACGATGGATAGCTGAGACTAAACAATCTTTTCCATGCTTCATGTCTCTCGAATCCATGTTCATTTACTCCGTTTTCATCCTCACACTACATCGAGCGTTACGATTTCTTAGCGTTTGAAGAATAAAATAACTGGTGGTGGTAGTTGTTTTTTTTCTTTGTAAGTAAGTTACTTTAATAAGGTTTAATAATGGAGCATATGTTTTAGAGCTACATACGGACTAAAAGACAAGCTGAAATTTCATTCTTAGTAAATCATTATTCTAACACAAAAAATGTGTTCAGTTAATTGAAAATCATTTGTTTTTGTGGCTAACAACATCATTGACAGTGCAAAGTATGATTTGTAGTTGATAGCAATGTGGTTCTATGTGAACTGTTAGACAATCATTGTCGAAGCAGTATCTACATGCTTCTTGAAGTTCAACGCTTCTGTCACCGGTTTCTGTATCAGCTGAATGTCCGTTTCAATATGTATGTTTTTTATGTGTTTAACTGTTCGTTCATCGATCAACGTCAATCAAACACGTACGCAGCGTAATCGCTCAGAGCTTGCAACCGGACGAAGGTAAACATCAATTTACTGGTGGTTGTAAAGGCAGTGTGCAAATTAAAATTAATTGAACGCTTTCCTCGCGCAGCCGATGAAATAAAACAGTAATTATAACATTCCCCATGGGAAAAATCGAGGCCTCAAACGGCAGCACGATTAAATAAGTGCAGTGGTTTTCTCTACGCCACATCAAGACCCGCACACGCATAATTACATTTAATTTAATTTAACTTTAAAAGGAAAATAAAACTTTGCTCAGATGCAACAAGCCTGGCATCCGGTTCGACACATCACTTGAGCCCGAACCCGAATTGCATACGTGACGCATTTTGCCCCACGGTCCAAAAACATCTCGATGCTACTGCTGATGCACACGTAACGTACCAAACAAGGAACAAACAAGTGTCTTTTCCTCGACACACCGGCCAACGGAGCCTGACACCGGTACGTCGCCTTTCGATTGACCATAAAATGGACACGGAATCAAGGAATAACACGCCATTCTCCCCGGAGGGCATGCCACATTGGGAGGAATTTTCTTACCTCAATCGTCCACTATGCACGTCTTAGGGCGCTCAAATTAAAATCGTATCCTTTCTACCTTACCCTACCCTGCCGGTTCCTTCGATTAAAAGCAATTGCATTTCACGACTGGTTATTTTGGATCTCCTTCTCGCAGCATGCGCTTCCTTTTCATGCGCTCTGATCAACGCGATCGCCAACGAGCTGAACTTAACAAGTTCACTTAACTGCATGCCTACGGAGCAGCAACGAAAAAAAAAATACATGCAGCAGCCTGCATGGAAAGTTACACGCGGCAAACCGAACCAACCAGGTCTACACAGTCTGTGGCCTTAAATTATGCTTTGCAACAGCAATTCGCATCCATCGATGCCGTAGCGAGCGGCCTACCAAATGGAACGGTTGCCATCATGAGGTTGCTGTGCGGAGAATGTGTTGAGAGTTTTCGCGTTCTTCATTGCCTCTGTGATTGGCCTCTTGCTTGTTGGAAAGAAAAGATGGAACTTGCAAAAAGCCGATCCACTGCTGAAGGTCCGCTGGAAGCTTTGTTATTTTAAATTCGTTGCTGAGACACGAGCTCGCAATCCAGTTATGGACCGAACAGGGCTACAACGCTGTGTTGTTTTTATGCTGTGTATGCATCACCATGTGGAGGAGCAGCGATGGCATGAATCTATAGGTTTTTTTACGGTAAATGATAAAAGTGAAATATTTTCTGGAAAGTCGAAATTTGCAACATACTTCCTTGTCGATTTTTTTAAGGAACCGCGTTTATGTAATGTGGATGCAATTGGTAGTTGGAATATCAACTCCATTAGTAACGTTGTTAAACGTTCAAATATTTTTCATCCCTAATGCAGTTGGACTTAATTTTATTGACAACGATCAAAAATGTTAGTCATGAATATGCATCTTTTCCGGTGTTATAACGTTATCTAAAATGTGCCCAATTGTTTTTCTACACTAAACTCTTTACTTTTCCGTAACATTCTATCAATACCCGCCGATGGCTGCATAAATTCTCTGGCAGGGCAAAGCGCATCCCTGCTCATTGTTTATTCCAAATGATATTAGTGCAGACTATAAATTGTAGCAAATTCCTCCTCGCCTTTTACCTAATCACAGCGGAGAGCAGCAAAAAGTTATTTCTCTACGCAGCCGTTCGTTGTAGACGAAGGAAGTTTCACGGGATGCATTACCTTAAGCGCCATGAACAATAGCTAGAAAACCAACGACGCACAGCAATGAAACAAAAACCGAAAAACCGTTCGTGCTCGAATACTTTATGTATATAAATGAATATATTATCTCTTCTTTAACGAGCATCCTCATCAGTGGCATTTTCCTCGTGGATCGCCTTAGGAAAAGCATGCTTCTTGCACACTGCACGACGAATCCGAAATGTGCTTTTTTGGGGTAGCGTCGGGATCTGTTTCCACGTGCTAAAGTGAAAATAGAAAATAAAATCTTGCTATTCGGTTGCCATGCCACCACGTGTTGTTTCTAGCAACGAACTCAAACTCAGGGTGGTAAAAGGATAAACATCGGTGTCTGCTGTGAATCTTTACCATCCCTCAAGAACTTTTGTAGGCGGGATTCAACACGGCTGTAGGAGGATAAATAGTTTTCGTTTCTTTACTCTCCCTTGTGGCGAACACCAATGATGAATCTCTGCTTGATGTATGTGACTAAATGTGGTTTTAATTGTACTTAATTCGTACAGAGAGAACTAGTCATCCAACTTAGAATGTAGTCAGAATTCTCAATACGAGCTTAAAATATGTAGCAACAACAGTTTGTTGTTGCTACATATTTACAACAATACAACAGTTTGCTTGGAATTTTTTATCCAAATTAAGAATTATTATATAATGGTGTACTTACTAAAATCACATTCAAATTTTATTTTCTTACCTGAAACGATACGAAGCAACAATAATACATTTGTTTGATTTATTGAAGAAGAATGAATGTTGTTGTTACACATTTGCTCACAATAATGTTCAATTATCTTACCTACGCTGTTTTGGTCAACATCGTATTCAAGCCTATATGGTTCTTTACGAGCCATAGTTACACTATAGTTAAGCAAATGTAGTATAGTGTTAGTATGCTAGAGGCATGCATTGTAGCAAGCATAGTGTGTATCAACTCTAGCTTGAAGCTTATTAGCTGAAGGGCATCAAAGTATTGTTAAATTGCTTAAACTACAGTTTTTATTCTTTAAAAACCCTCTACATTATCCGTTTATTAACACTATAACTATGTTTGCTTTTCGTTAAAGCAAGCTTTATTTTATTCTGATTTCGGTATATTTGCTATTATCCTTATTTATCCAGCATTATTCTATAAGGGAGAATAAAGATCGAAACCACTGCTTAACACACTATGCGAAACCACTGCTTAAAATACACGAATCTTTTCACACAAGATAAAAATGTGTCCGGAGCTAGGCGAGGCGTGATTTCGCTGTACGCAAATCCATGGCAGAGATTTAATTCGATGTGGTTCGATACCGAATTTCAAGCAGCTTCCGGGTTATCAGTGTTTGAGATTGCGCCGTACTTGCTTTTTCGCACTTGCTTGTTCCTGCACCGTCGCCGGCACAACCTAAGCGTGAATTGTTTATCTATTGCCTAGAACAATGAAGGGACGCATGGTAGATGGTACCGCTACAATTCCCGCAGCACGGACTTCCAAAGGCGCGAGCGGGCGTTATCCTTCTTCCTATCACAATTGAATGCACGAGAGAGCACGAAATCACACACTCACACACACACACGCTCGGCTGAGCTGAGCACGCCGATGTCCCTCCGTCCCCATCCGAAATGTTGAATGTTCCCCGCAGGCAAACAGCGGCCATGTGTGTATGCGAGTATTTGGGTCTCCATATTGTGACTTCTCATGTCAGGAGGCCACCAAGCGAGTAAAAAACGCGAACCGATCTTCTCTCTTTACTCGTGTTCCATCGACACAGGCAAATGAAAAACCCGAGGCCGTATAATTTATGGAACCATTTTGAGTTTATCAGTGTTGGTATTTATGTATCATCTACCTCCCTGACGCCCATCCTACCATCGTACAGGTTCTGGGTTCCCATTGTCATTGTCATGTAGCGGAGCGCAGTGCTTGGGATAATTTTTGTTACGAAAAAGCCAAATTCGATACTGAACGAGAAAATAAATGATCAACTTATACCGAATTCATCCCCCACCAAGATTTCACAGGCACGACCGACCGTACCGGGTATGTTACAAATTCAATAGTTATTGTACTAAAAGTACAAACAAAATAAACTAAAATTATCATCAAAAAATTGTCTAACCTGGAATGGTATTAAGCGCACAACATTAACCCACTGAAATTGTAACTATAGGCGTAGTGTGAACAAACACAAGAAGTGGTGCACAGCACATGGTGGCATATTTATCACACTCCCCATACCATGCACATCCGTCGCAGGCAGGCGCTCAGGCTGGCAGGCAAAACTCCCTCCACTGCAAATTTCCACTATCGACATACTCAGCATAAAGTGCCGTGTGCCTGGGGGATATAGTATCCACGCCATGTCACATGGCGTCGTGCGTGGAAACATCGAAAATATATCTATTAAACCCTCAGGGATAAACAAACGGTGGGAACAGTACGCTCTGAAATAACAGGGCGCCTAACTGCAGCCAGAATTTGTGAGCGATAGCAACACCGGCATAACCGTGGCCTAGAACGAGACCGATGAGCGAATTAAACCTGGCCTCTCGACCCCGACCGCACCCACGCAAAACGGACCGGAAATCCTGAGGCCGAAAAATGAGAGCAATTAATAAAACCCGGTTTAATGCGTTTGTTATCACATTAGCCCATATTGAGTTATAAATTATATTATTAAAATATTATACTTTATGATTATGTCGCTGTGCGCCGAACAATCGCATTCGGCTCCCGTAAATATTGGAGGTAAAGTACATTAATGCAAGCAGTGAAGGATTTCGAAATCCCATAAAAGTTGCCAATGTAAATATGAATTCCGATTGGAACTCCGTTCCAGTGCGTGAAAATGTTGGTGTAAAGAAGGCGATCGATTAAAATCACATTAAGGTTGCAAACGCATGATTTGATACATTTGCCTACGTTGATTCGACATTGCATGCATCTTTACTGTTATCAATATATTAATAATTGATTGAAAAAAAATCTCAAAAATTACTCAAAGTTTTTTTTGGCAGAAATTGTTATTACCATTGTACCCGCTTATTCGTATTCCGAGAAATTTGGAATGAACAATGATGGAAGTAGATTTGTGCAAACTTTCTCTTCTTTAAAATCTACATTCAGCCAGAAACATCTTCGAAACGGACACTGTGTGTGTATGTGAATTGTACGCAGAAAAAAACGAATCAGAAAGCGGAATGGCAAGAAGTTTCAGGTACCGTGCGTATACCGCCAACCGAGAAACAGTGGACAGAGTAAGGTCCTTTTTCAGCATAAATTATGATTTATGACACAAATTAGAAAGTTCATTCTTTAGCAGAAAGGACAATAAATGCTTTGGACAGTTAAAGGTAAAAAGTGAGTGAAACGACTTTCTAAAACGTTATCAATTTTATGTATTTTGTTTTATTTTATTTTATTTAATAATTTAATGTAAAGATAAAGATTCCCACCACAACTATTACAAGAGGCAAACAATGTATTTAGATTTTTCTCTTGATGAGTTTTAACAAATGGTGCGTTGGTTAATTGTTTGCTCACAATGGATTCCAAAACTGCGCTAACATTTAAATGAACCTAAAAAACCGAGTCAGGACCCACTGGCCTTGGTCGGAGTGAATGCGTTCCAAAAATTAAGATCCTTTTTACTGTAACCTTGTTTACCATGTAAAAAAGCTGTTGCACAGTCTAATTGCAAAAAAAATTGAGTTCACACATCCTTGAAACAGTCGTTGAAAATAAACATGTTCATAAAAGCATAAAAAAAAGTTCAAAGCCCTCACAATCCGGAAAATGTAGTAAAATTAAATCCAACACATTACATTGTTTATTGCCCACGACAGTATCTCTTAACAAATGTCAATTCTGTTGTGAAGGACATTAGAAAAGAAAAAATACCGTTGAAGGAATAATTACCGGTCAACGATGGTAATAAAATATGGCAACGCATCCATCAACAGCCGTTTCTTCATTTTGGCCAGCCCTCTTATAGCAATACTCTTAAAAAGCCGATTCCGTATGTAACTCGCTGCTGTGGCGAGACAAGTAATCTCATGCACGGTTCAGTGTTGGGAAAACAAAAAACAACGCAATCATTACTTCCATGTTCATGAATAATGGATGCTTCCTTCATTTAAGGGGAAGCGTTCAGTCTATACAACGGACTATGCATGTAGTTTTTGTGGAAGAAAAATGAGAGTTCGATCATGAAATCAGCCAAAATCGCCAGGCACGAATACTAACATAACATAATATCTAATTCAGTTCCTGATTGACTGTAATGTTTTTAGTGTTGTTCATCGATATGGCTTTTAACTGAATAGTTTTTCTTTGTTTTTCCTTTCACCGTGCTCGGGCAACACAAGGAATGGGTGACTTAATTAGAAGTGTGAATGTAATTTATCTTAGTTCAAATCTTTGTGTTTTCATTAAATAAGAAACCATTGCAAAAAGCGGCTTGACCAAAGAATATGTCTTTTTCTTAAAACATTAATTCGTATTCATGGCTGCGTTGGTTTCTTTGCTTGCTTGCATTGGATTCCAAAAATGAGCTAACATCACGAAATCATATGTTTGCCTATCACAGGGTGTTAACTCCCCTTTACTCCCGAACAAGACATTTAGATCGAAATACGCTTTAAAAAGTTCAACTGCTGCAAAATCCCCCGACATATGACGGAGGGAGTTGAAACGAACGCATTTGTGCTTGTGACTATTGTGGTGTGCATGTGGAACATATACACCGGAAATAATTTCCGTAGCCTTCGATTTCAGGTTTCGAAATTGCACGCATATGGTCGATAAATCGTTCCCTAACGAAAATTGAGATCGTAACAAATTTGCTTCGTACGCTATCTGCTGCTAGGTTATGCTAGCTACTACGTCTTGTAGTATGTGCTCTGAGCCTGCGGCAAATGGGGCGTTATGTCAACCAAGCTTCCATTCCCAAGGGTGATGTAACATAATTGCATTATTGCAGTGCGTATCCCCAAAATGTGTTGCAAATTTCATATTTTTCCGTACTTTAAACATTGTGCAAAATTAATATATTATCTATGAAATAAACCTAGTTAATTAGAAACATAACCGAAATTTCCTCTACAAATGCATTTTATAATAATAGATAGATAAAGCGAGGAAAAATGAGTTCATTTCTGTTAGATTCAATATTTATATATATAATAGAATTATACTTGTATTTTTGGTATGGAAAAAACTTAAACTGTAGTCACCATACTAACCAATCATATCATACCTCGTAGATTTATAAATGGATTTCTAATCTTAAGCCGTTAGAATCTATTTATTTTATTCGAAATGTTATACCTTTATATGAACAACGTGAGCTGTCTGCAACTATGCCACATAACTTTGCAGCGAAGCCACCATGCTTTTGTTAAACAGCATCAAGAAACGACCGTGTACAAAAGCCAGGAAACCATGCAAAATAGATTGGACAAAATATTCCACATACCTCACGACCAGAGTACACTGCAGTAACATTTGACGGCCATAGTCACTGCGTCGCATCGTCCGTGCAGTTCAGCTGACCCGTTCCTTACGACTTGTTTTCTTCCCGGGGCGCGTATGCACACGTGAAGTAAAGGACCAATAGTACTTCTCATACTATCCCCAGCAAGAACATTCCCGCTAGCAGCTTAGTGGAGCAAACATGAACACGAAAAATTGTATGTGGTCGAGCCTTTCGACAAATGCAAACGAACTAAAAACCTGCTGCTGCACCATCAAGATAAATGCGTCTGTGAAACTTTTTTCAGCGTTTGGTAACAACCAAGGTTCTTACACGGTGATCCCTTTGTGGCACTTTGGTAAACCGACTTTTTAAACTAGAATTTGTAAGCGATGCCTAACCTGAAAATTCAGTCTAATGAATTGCCTTCACTTCTAGCAAGTTTCAATTTATATGTTGTTTTTTTTTTTTGTAGGCCATGTATAATTTCTTGTTACGAAAGGTTTTGTAGACAACAAATTGAAATCAATACAAATACACTTATTATAAAATGAAACTGAATTTAGACACAACATACAGATACCACTACAAATATGCATTTTAATATGTCCCTTCATCTCTAGTTCTACCTCTTTTTTTAACTATAGCTATTCGTTTGTTTTAACATAAAAAGACAAAGTATACATACATGTAGATGCCACAGGATGTTGTGATGTTCTCCCTAACGGATAGCTTTTGGTGAGGCATTGCGCCGTAACGAGAGCTCATTTCACCTTGCGATTCACCAACAACATTCGTATGAAATGAAATGGATAAAACCTAGTTCCGCATTCACGTGATCCAATGCAACGAATGGAAGCATTTACTGCGGCCGTTCTCTTTTGCTTCATTCCAGGAAGCATGGAGCAATGTTTGAGAGGAGGGGATAGCGACAAAAAAAACTTACATTCACCAAGTGGCCCCCGTTGAGGTTTTGCGACAAGCAGAATTTCATTCGCGATCGAATCATACATTTGGCAAAACCAACAATAAAAAACAAACCTTTCTCGTGCGGTTTTAAATGCTCGATTGAACCACCATAGACGGAGAATTGAGTCAAATGCAACAACAAAACAGACAACATGAATAATGTTTAGATAATCACTTTTCGTTATACGTCTCTACCCTTTTTTCAAACAGTAGCAACAGCCACCTTTGCCATGCTTATCATCATGCCATTCGCGTTTTCGCAATTCAATGTCGTCGGTGGGGCTGTACTTTCTTCTAACCTGAATATCTCACTCCATTCAGCTGGTTTCGGCATACGACAGGTCAGGTTTTTCTTCTTCTTTGCACCGCAATCGAAAAGACATACGGCCAGCCGTGCTCCCTTTTGCACAGGGCCGTCTATGATGAAAGCACTTTGCACGGTTGGCAGAATGACACAAACAAAACATCGAGCATAATATGCATGGTGATGAGAACACATGCTAAATCCAAGAACAAAAAAACATCATACTGAGGGTACCATTTTTCAATACGGTAGCAGAAAAGATACATCAGCAGTGCTTACCTCAACCCTTCCGATTCACCAAGTGTGAAATCGCGTCTTGGACCCTGGCAAAAAAGGGCGTAGATTGTATTGGAGTAAAACGCAATTCCGGCTGCTTTAAAATGCATATTCAATAACGAAAACAGTGGCTTGCATCGCGAATGAACAAGCGCCTGAGGCATCTCTACCTTGCATTTAAAATTTTATGGACACTCTCTAGCTGTAGCATGATTCATAATTGGCTGAAAACGTAACCTGCTCGAACATGTACACGTATTGATTCGAAATTAGGCTGACAGGTAGATATTACTACAAAATAATGCAGCAATCGTTCTTTAATGATTGTTTAAATCCATTCAAACGCTTTTAAACGTAGATTGTGCCGGGATGTGCTGTAACGCTTAATCAATCAAGAACGAGCACTAGCTTCTTTTCTGTTTCTTTACTGTTTCTTTATATGCAATGAATGTTTCTTCTTACTTATGGAATGTTATATGTTTTCCAACCATCTGGTAAAACGAAGCGAAGTAAAAATCCTATGCAAAACAAAGAGCCCAAGTACACGCGTATTGTTGCATTCTGGCCTGAATAACTCGCATAAGCAAAAATGCGGATTTCTATTTGTTCAAAGTTAATATTTTAATAAATTTCCTTTAAGGAATGTCGATTTATGCACGATTAAATTTAGATATCATCTCGCGTTTTAAACTGTTTTCAAATTATGTATGAGTGTTGAAAGGAACGGTAACAAAAAGAGGAAAGAGAGTAAGAGTAATGTTTGTTTCGAATGATTCCCATCCTTGGCTTTTATTCGTTTCGTAATTAAAAATTACCTGTTCCCTCGTCGCATAATTCATGCTACCAATTAAGTTCCAATTGTAATATATCAAAAGATCTGCTCGACCATCATGCACCTTGAACCAGCAAGCGTTAATCGTTTCTGTCGACCATAAAGAGTCGAACTCGAATGTCGCATATACAACATTCACATACAACGGGATAAAGCCGACAATTGCACGATTCACAAACAATCAACTACGTGCTGATTCTGCTACCTATAATATTCGTGCATTTTACCATCTCACATTTCATGCTAGCCTTTGCCTTTCGCGCTGCTTCATTTCAAATTGCTTCATTTTCGTAAGTTTACTTAACACCTTTACTTCCTTTCTCTCTTGTTCGTAAGTGCATCTTGAAACATTGGAAAGCAAAAGGCATATATTTAATTGCCACCTTTTTTGTTAGAATTCGTCTCTTCTTAGAGTTTCAAACTATCTCCGTAGCGTTAACGAAAAAACGAAAAAGGACCAAGAAGATATCCTCACAGCGCCAGATAAGCCCGGCTACAACGCGAACATCGCGTCTGCAGTGAAAAAAAAATTATATAACTTATTGGAATCGTGAGCCCAATTCCACTGATAGGCACAGCACAAAGGCTATAGCCTATAGGCGATAGTTGCCCAGCACACAACCTCTTTTAGAACCAACCTTCAAAAGCGTGACAGAATCATTTTTTGTTTCTTTTGTGTATCTGTTTGTGTTGATTAACATGCACATAATTTTTTTTATGGTCATAAAATTTTTGTCCAACTTTATGCTGCCGCAGCTGTTGCAGTTGTGATTGCTATCATTATTTGTACTTTTGAAGCTCATGAACTTATCATAATGGTAATGCAGTGCCATAAGCATTTTTATTAATATCAATTGCATCGAGCAATAAATAAAAATAATTAATAGTAAAAAAGCTGTTCATATATTTTAAAGTTTATCTGCAGTTCTGAATAGTATGATATAATTGGAAAATATATAAAGCAGCGATTTCATTAATTTATTGCGAATCTTCCAGTATTTTTGAAAGTATTTATGAAAGATTTACTTGTTTTTAGTGTACATTATCAACACATTATTTACACCGGGCGCCGTGAAAACGTTGTTAAGTTATATCAATTTCAGTAAACATTTACATACCTATAGTGTCGTCAATGTCCAAATACGGCTTTTGCTTCGAAGACACTCTTGACAAATCAAACCATTGAATAACATTTCATGCGCCAAACATTTGGGCTGGCAAACTGTCGAAGGTCTCAATATCTTTGGAGATATTTCCTGCATGAATTTATTAACTATAACTCAGCACACACGAATCCATATTCCACTCGCGGCACTGCCATTACTACGATAAAGGGCTTTGCAACTTCATTGGAACCGCATTAAAAGGTCGCCGTCCCTCCATATGCACTACCACATCAATTTTGGGAAAGATACAAACCACAGAGCTTATACTCAACCTCCGGTTGTTTGTCATTTTATATGTTTTTATGGTTTTATTGAGCACGTACAATGACTTTCCAACATGCGAATTGTAGTTTTATGTGCAATTTCCTGAATTTTCATCATACCCCTATCGCGTATCGACGTTGGGTGGGCTAGGACTCAGACAAATGATGCTCATACTTTAGCGCAAAAAGGATGTGTGTGTATGTTGTGACGTAGGATCCAAAATTATCCGCTTCCCGGAAGCGTGGTATTCGAACGAGGCGTTTGGAATGGACGCTAAATAGTGCTTGTTCCATTTCGTTTCCATCTCTTCCATCCATACGGAGAGTACCACAATCCAAACCAATGCAATGCTTCTTCCGATAATTTTCGTATCTAATATTCATTAATCAATGCAACTACTGTCCTCAGTTCATTGGTTCACTTTGGAATTCGCTTTCAAACGATGTGTAGACTTCTGAATTAGGCATGATTTTGTAATAGATCCGTTGTTCTCGGCGTCATGGCAGATGAATCTGCACAACAAACCGCATTAACATGTCTTATACAAATTCAAAATCATCCAAACCCTAGTGCCATGTTTATTCAAAGTAAAATAACTGTGGTTTTCATCGTTCACGGATTCTGACGATTGAATGGGATGAAACGTTACAATAAATTCACTATTTCATAAACAGATGCATTCGAACAAAACACCAATATTATTGCAATGTTTTACAATTTCACGATCTTATACGTTCAAAAGAGCACGAGAACTAAATATCACTTCTGCACACCATCGCGTTTTAACTTTATATGTTCTTATTTTCTACCTCACGCCCAAAATTCATAAGTTGCTCTTTTACCAATATCCGATGACTTTTGTTTCTTTATGCACCTTTTTCTAGCCTCATGAAATACACCATATTTTATGATGCTACCTGTTTTTACAACCAGCACGGGTCTACTGTTACGTAACTTTCACTCAACACAATTTCACTTGGTAATTGAAGCATACCATTTTTTATTGGCCGTTCGTCAAATCCGTTCCGGGTTTGTCATAAAATCGGTGTTAAATATGAACAGGTTTGTTAGTTCCTGCTGTGTTGTCGCAAATATAAGTAAAGCCCGAAACAATAGAATATCTTCCCTAGGAACCGAAATCGAGCTATGACACTTTTTAAAGTTTATGAAACAGGGAACTTTCTCGCCTTGCAGTCAAAACAAGCGAAACTCGTTTTATCTTTTGCCTACAGCTTTTACATGAACGTTTTTCGTAACAAAACCCCGACTGTGTTCTGACAACTGTCTGGCAAAAACTGAACGGAGCACGAGCAACGAAGTTGCAATCCCCGAGATTCATGGCTCTAACACATCGACATTTTTATTTTATAAAGGTAAGATACGAATGGTGTGTTCCTGATTACCAAAGCAGCACGGCATATGAACCGTCTACCCTTCTTACGGTTAATAATCAAGGCTTCTAAATCACGATATAGTCTTAACCAAGACCAGAAAACTCTGTCTGCCATTTTCGAAGGAAAACGAATCTGGTACAAGTATTAGAATCTCCCGTTAGGAGCAGCTTAAGTCCATTTTAGCATAGCACGAACCACGAAAAGCGAGCACAGAAGAACGCGAAAATCGGCCGCATAAACGTAACATACCATTGCTCGCATGCTTTGTTATTCTGCTTTCGCTAAAACAGAAAACACGATACAATTTTTCACCTTTCAGCGCAGGACTATGGCGAAATCACAATGGACCGATCAACCAATTTGGGTTCACTCGATCGATTTCGATTCTTAGAAATCTATTCCATTTCGTGCTTCGTGGCCTTGCTTTTCAACGGGATCTCAGGATACTGGAAGATTTTTTTATAAATAACCCATTGGAAGATATTAAAATAATCGCGACCACCCGCGATCTCACTAACGGTACATTATATGTGCCAGCTATCTAAACTTTTTCATTCACGTGCGAGAGTGAGGAGCGTCTAGATGCATAAACGGTGTTGTTGCCAATTTTACAATTTACCGGGTTGCTTTTACAGTAAATTGAAAGACTTGACTGCTTCAGCGATGGTCTTTTGTTGCGCACTCGCATACAAAATGGCACCGAAATGCACCATGAAATCGAAAATTAATATAAACTCTATGCTACACGAAAAGCGGATAATTTGATTTGATTGGTACAATTACGATGATGATGAAATTTTCTGCTGCCCTTCTAGAATTCCGGGGCTACAAAAACCCCACAAAATAATCATCTTTTTCCTTCGTGCTGCTGCAGTGCAGCCACAGGAAGCCATTCTGAAAGTACTGCTCCATGGCATGGGTTACTGTTCTCCCTTTTGTCTTTCGTTCCTCAGATAAACGGCACCGTTTATGCCCGACTTAATGCCAATGCTGTGATGTTGCAGAATTATCGACCAAAAGGTCGTTCAATAGCAACGACCCTGTACCTCTCACCACCTAGGGTTGCACAAAACTTTCCCGCTAGGAATATTTCCTAGTAAGTGTAATAGGTAAGATGAATGTTGTTCTGGTTAATAAAAGTAAGTGTCGCTAAAAAAATGTTTTACATTCTCTGGTGGCTTTGATGTTTTTATAAAAAAAAAACTCTGAAACATTTCGACAAATTATTATCATCTACCTGTTTTGGATTATCGTTTATTATGTGGTGAAAACCCCTGCCTACCCGGAGCAACACTAGTGCCACCTAGCGGTCCGAAGGTAAACGACGCAGCTGCCATATTGCCATCATGATGATACAGCCATCTCTTGCTCGCACGTTTTCTGCTCGCTCTTTCACTCCACAGCTCGGATACGACACTTCCCCTCGCTGTACCGGTACGCAAACTCCTTTCAAGCAGCCCTTTACACATTCGTTCGATGTATCATACATTCAAAGTTTTATGGTTTGTTTTTGTACTTTTCGCGTCCCACCGTTTTTGGCATGAATATTTGCGGTGTTCAAGTTGTATCGGAGTTTTAAGTGTGATAAGTGTGAAAAAGCGTTTCATTCATCGTGTTCATTCATCTGTGTGGCAGTCTTAGGATTAAAACATACTTTATTTAAGCACAATCTTGACGGAAAATAAGACAATTAAGTGAATCCTTTTTCAACTCTGTGCACTGGCGTCACGACAAACCGACGCCATAAGAGTTTTGGTGCTAGGTATCACGCACACTAGAAGAAGTATAAATTTCACACACACACACTGGCTCATGCTCCCTGTGTCTCATAAACCATTATGTGAATCGTCTATGTGTGCGTGTCAGACGACCATTCGTTCGTCGAACAGATATAAGTTATAGAGATTTAAAAGATGCTTTAATGCTTTTTTAATACGAAGGTACAGTTTAATGCGAATGTGATAGCTTAAGGTGATGATCAATCTTAATAAATGTGCAATGCTGATGAAATGATATATTATGCAAACAGTTACATTTTATGTGCCTGTTCGGCCTGTAATTGTAGTGCTACTTCACGCAATAGTCCCAAAACTATTGTATACATTTTGAGAAAATATCTTATGTTTTTAAACCAGAACAGAGTGTAATGGCATTGGTCATCTAAATTTTTTTTTTAGATAATGCCGCCTTGTATTGCTAGTGATAAATTGTACGTTGTCTCAAAATACTGTTAAATCATAAGTGTTTTCGCCGTATCCTTACTACTGGCTAATATTTTAAAAACCATTTACAATTTTTAATGACTCTAGACAATGGTATGACTCTTAAAAATATAACAATTTAAATCATCCGATTATGAATGATCCAGCTTTGATATGCAATAAAACAGTAAGCTGAAATCGTTTCATATACATTTAA
>JXXB01024949.1:0-12458 GCA_000956275.1 Anopheles koliensis | reverse complement strand
TAACAACGAATGAAAGCGATCATTCAAAAGCGTGTGAAAAAATGCATTAATGCAGAGTCATTGAAAGTTTTCAAAACAAAACCATCAAAATCCCAATTTCCTTCCAACACAACAGCTCAGCATAAAAAAGCAGACCCTTCCTTAAAAAAGGGCAAACCTGCCGCCGCTGTGAGAACGTTGATAATTTCATTATCACACTTCAAAAGCCAAATAGCTGACAATTAATGGCAGTTATACGACAGTTCCGACCTCATCGTGCGCTTTATCTACGGCCGCGCGATTATTAGACGGATGTACCCTGCGGGTGTATGCGTGCGTTTTACAAGCCAGCCCACTTTACGACCGCACCGGTCATTGTCTTCCAGCGCCAGCCAGCAACGGGATGGGCGGATGGTGGTTTATTTTTAGGCCGCGCAAAACCCCTTTTTCTTCCCATAATTAATAAACGAAATCCCGCCACAAAATCATTTCATTACCGTGCATCTGGCGCGGTCGGTGGCGTGACGATTTATGGATTCCCCGACAGAACACGGACCGCCGCGAGGTGGTTGTAAAATTTTCCGCGCAAGTGAAAAACTCGCTGAAGTGAGAAATAAAGTCCCGGAAATTTCAACACAAAAAAACTTCACCACTGTTGCTGGTGTGGCATTATTCAGTTCCTTTTTTTCCAAAACAATAAAACGACTTCAAGACTTCAAAGGCACACGTTACCAATAACGACACGCGTGGAGGTGTGTTGCTTCCCTCAAAACAGAGAACCTGAGAGACCCTCGGCGAAACGAAGCAAACAAAACACCACACAACATCTCACAGCGATCTATCACCGACGGAGTTTGGCAAAAGGACGCATCAATTGTCCGTATCATAAACTTTTACGGCCATTTATCTCGAACCAGAACCGGTACGCCGAGGTGCGGCATCCGTGAGGCATCAGCTCAACAAACCACGAAATGGTGGCACACTCCGTTCTCTCTTCTGAGGGTGGCTTCTAAATCCGCCGCGACACGCAGCGAAGAGGCCGAATTTCACGTACCGAGACCACTTCGTACAAAGTTTGCTTCGTACACGCACGTACACGGTAAGAGGCTCGAATTTCAGCACGTAGACTCAATGGTTTTACGATCGCTTTAAAGGCTTCTAAAGAAATTCCATAACAGACGAAAATAAATAAACAATTGAACGAAATTTGTTTGTCACTCGAACAGAATTTGAAAGTTTCAAAAACATACATTGCTTCGTATCGATCATATTTTTAAATAAGAACAAAATTCTCTACTATTTCACTTTTATTTTGTCATCCCTAAAACACCAGCACCAGAAATGCCAGCTTAAAATGTCATAACAAAGCTAACATCGACTGAAACCTGACATAAGATTTTTTAGACAAAAAAGTTGTCTGACTCACTACAGACATTGTATGTATTTGTAGTGAAAAACTAAAAAAGTCGTTCATGCCCACATCGTGGTATCGTTTACTCGTGGAAAACTTCCAATTATTGCCAGCCCTGCGCCGGGACTCATCGGGACTCTGAATTCTTCCCAACGCTTTTGATCTGCAGAGCATTCGAACCCTTCGTTTCCGTCGCAACTCTGCAGTCGATCGATCAAAAACCTCGACAGCTCGGCTCCACGAGATGCATATCTCATATCAGCTTCACCTGATGACACCCGCCACTATCCACTACTACCGGCCGAGCAGCTCCGTACGCACATTCCTTCACCAGTTCGATGCGCTTCCAATCACAAAGTATCGGAAATTGAAACGGTCCATCGAGCGAGATTGCTTGCGGGAAACGTGACGGTGCCGTGGGGGCACGGGAAACAAGGGTTCTTATCATGTCGATTGTTTTCAAAGCAACCGACGTACGCGAATGTGCGGAAGCGTGGTTGGGATTTTTTTTTCCTTCCAAAACCCCCCCGTTTTGTTCCGTTTGTGTGTCTCTGTCGTGTTGGCTTTTTTCCTTCGATTTCAATCTTACCGCCTGCGAGCAGAGACATTCCCATCTACCCATTGGACCGATGACAGTTTCGAAATGGGACACGGGTGGAATGTTATGAGAATTTTAGCTGTGAGCGTTTTGCCCGGTTTGCTGACAGAGCGGCGCTCGGGTAGGCCTGTGGTGCGTTTCATCTCGCATATGAGAGGCTGCCCATTAGAGCGCAGCATAACCGGGCTTCACCAGGTGCCTTGCATAACCGCCACCACAGATGGGACACTGTGGACGAACGATACATGAATGTACAATTAACAGAACATTCTAATGGAAAGCTTCATTTCGATATTGGTTTCGAGGTAGCCAAGGATGTTCGATATTCGTATCGTACCTTGTAACTCAAAACGCTCAAATTGCGTGTCTTCATATAGGTCACACAACTCCACCTGATAGAACCGTCAATCATCTGCCGATGTTATCGCGGTCCGACAATTTTAACCTCCTTTCAACATGCCCCAATAAACACGGTACATTGATCGCGCGAAAATACCGTCGAACAGCGGCTGCATACGGTCGCAAACATAAAAATCCAAACCGATTTGGTAGGAAAGCGCTTCAGCCGTACGTGCTTCCACCTATAAAAGGATAACACATAATGCTACTCTACAGTGGTACGGAAGCAAGCATCGAGCAGAGAGGCACTAAAAAAAAAAACACCCGAACACGAAATCAATCCACTCGTCAGTTAGTCAGTGTGGCCCGTGTGCCTATATCAGCAACTTCAGTGCGTCCTGCATCAACCAGCGACCAACTTACACGTTTG
Organism: Anopheles koliensis; assembly: GCA_000956275.1. Lineage (NCBI taxonomy): Eukaryota > Metazoa > Arthropoda > Insecta > Diptera > Culicidae > Anopheles > Anopheles koliensis. The sequence goes on along the minus strand of JXXB01024949.1, from coordinate 9,701 downwards.
GCTTCCTTCGATGTCTGTGGGACGCTGGGTGGGTGCAAAACGTGCGTCTGTTCCCGTCCAATCAATGTTGGATAGTAAAACGTTCGCCGAGAAATAGAATAGGATTACGCCGGAAAAGCCCCACCAGCTCAGCGATTCGGCCGTGGGCGCATTCCGCTACAGTGTTCAGGAGGCAGGAAAAAAGGGAAAAGGGCCTCCGTGTGTACAATTGTCATACGACGCGCTGCGGCCAAATAGTAAAATATTATAGCCGAAGGGAAAATCGTGCCACGTTTAACGACGCTTGGAGTGGCATTGTCGGTGGCGTTCTGTTCTCGTACGTGATCGTGGTGGTTAGTGGTTGGCCTGGTTTGAGGGTACCATCGGTTAAGTAAGTCTTCTTGTTCAATTTCAAGATGTTTGCGATTGTTACAATGTAGTCACAGTGGATACATTTATTTTGTGATTTTTATGTTATTATTTTATCTGTTTTGAACTCCAAAAGGGATTGTGGCAAACAAGGGTTTGAAATAAAACATGTTCATAGAAGGAAGATATTTGAAGATTAACTACATCGAAAAAAGGATAAATTTATAAAATTGATTTGAAAACGATACTAGACACTAAACAATAAACAATAAAAAACAGAAAGAGACCGAAAATATGTAAAAATAAAGTTACGATTTTGATGAATAAACCAGGAAAATGTCCTTCGAATCGTATCACCAATATTCAATTAACACAATAATAAACCATTAATCTTGCCTAAACTATACTCTCCCAATACAACGATAAAACATTAGACAAAAATCCATCTCATATAAAAAGTCTTTCCACCCAGAAAAAACAGGTTTCTGTTTCACTAAAGCACCGAACCAACGTGCTAATGGACGTGTAAAGCGACCCCCACAAAACGACTATTTGCTGCAACCATTAGCATAGGAGAGCGGCCCCGGCCGGTTTCCATTATTTTCTGAGGCACTCTCCACACCCCTAAAGCCCCGGAAAGGTCACATGATAATCTCCAAAGTACACACAAAACCACCACCAGCAGCATCGATCGGAAACCATTTTACCACCGGGAAGCCCGGGTGGTGGTGGAAAAATTGAAACATCGGCTGCGATGAAATGATGCAATAAAGGTCCGCTGCTACCGCCAGAAACAAAAATCCCGCAGCCGCTCGCACCGTGTCACGGGTAAAAACCACCATTAAACCCCGGAGCTATGAATATTCTTACACAAACAATCAACTAAACGCAGCAGCAGCACCGTGATCCGATAACGATACCTTTCGCCGAACGAGAAGATTCGCCTGCCGCTTGGCGAACATCAAACGCACACGGAGCCTGCCTGCGACGGCCGACCCATAACCTCGAGCGTTTTGCGATGTCTGACCAGACTTGGCGGTGTATGGCGTCGCATATGTCGCACAAAGTAACTACATCATCGTCGTCGTTGGCGTCACGAGCAGCAGCAGCGGCAGCAGCAGGAGCGGAAATAATGAAAAAAGTGAAACCCACCATCCTTCCATGCAGTGGCCTTTTTATTCCCATGACTACCCGCCACCATGTTTACAGCCAAGTGTAACCCTCCCGAACCCTGTGTGCACCCTCCTTCCCCATGTGTCGGAGAGCTGGCGGACACATCAAACGCGATCGGTAATCGATTTTTATTTATTTATAAACCAAGTCGTTTATTGGCGGTATTAACATGTGCCGCGGGTTGATAAGGAAGGAAGCGCGCACCCGCACGCTATGCTACGACGAGCGAATGGGGCCTCCGTCGTGGTGGATAAGCGCACACATAAGCCACGACAACGATGGGGCCCGAAGAAATGTCAGCCCGTGCGTCAGGGAGCGCGCCGCTTTATCGTTTTGTCGATGTCACAACCAATTCCGCGAGCAAATAGGAAGCAGAAGTAAATAATCGCTGGTCCGGACGAGAAAAAAAAACACGCTCGCTTAGATGAAACGTCGCTACACGCACACTCACACGTGTCGTTATCTCGACGTAACAGAGCAAACGTCCGAACGGATCGAATAGTTTGGGTTCGGGGAAAAAACAATCACTTCACGTTGCTTTTCCACGGAAACCGCAGCTACTTTTCTCGCCAACTTTATTGCAAGCTTATCGTACATCACAACCGGAAAGGGCAGCGAAGGTCGCCGATATCGCTGCTCGGACTATTAATAACGCAATGGATAACATATTAGGATAATATATTAGTAAACGAAGTGCCATCGAGTGGTGTTTGTGTGGCACAAAAATGCAAGAGTAATAGCACCGGGTTGAGGATATGCGACGATTAATGGTGGCACATAAAGAATGTTACGGTGGTAAAAATACGGAAACCAACTTTTCGGCTGGTAATTCACAAAGGAGTCATAATTCTATATGTTCAATAATTTATACTACAAGCAGTATTTTTATCATCATATTTAATGCCATAAATAAATGTTAGTATCATAGTGCATAAATAGTTAGTTAGTATTAGTACTCGTCCTTGTTTTATTAGTCTAAAGAAAGAACCAAATCTCAGGATAAAAATATAAAAAATTGTATCGAAAACAACAAATTTCAATCTTCTTAAATCATAAATTCTTTCCAAATACAAGAAAAGGTCAACAAAAGGAAAAAAAATAGCAAGATACTCCACAAACAAGTCTACACAGAACGATATCATAAGCTTAGTACGTCAGATATAAAACATAAACCTAGCCATAAACACATCATAACGCTATAAGGGGTGTGTGACATTGAATTCACCGTACGAGCGCCCTACGATATTCTATCATAGCTATATTTGCCCCGTGAGCCTGTCAAAGACAATTACTAATTCTATACAACATCATCCATGTTAGAATCCTCGCCATGGCCATCAACCAATGAGTGGCTTCACCAGGCATGGGACAGCAAATAAAAAACAACAAAGGAAATTGATTAATGTATTTCTAACCCAGTTGGGGAGTTCGGGGATCCACATGCCAATAGCTTTACGCACAATATTTCTACATCGAAAACACAGTGAAAGCTTCATGAAGCCTACGGCTTGGCTTGGTGCCGTCGTCCTATTGGCACACGCGTAAAGGGGGAAGCAGGTGGCACGCACGTATTCTAAACAGCAACACGTGTGCCGTCGTCGTCGTTGTGTGTGCTAGGCGAAATGAAGCCAAACCATCCAAAAACATTGGCATGCGGTGGTGCGACGTTGCCTCGGGGATGGCACCGATTTTCCGGTATGATTTATGACATGAACAGCTCGCCTAGCGCAGCCCAACACCTCCCCGAATGCCGTCTGACAGCTGGAAAGCGACGGCCGGACCGCGAGACTGTATCGATGGCTAGATACAAATATCAACACGGCAGTGGCGGGCTCCAACCACCGAGCCACCAAGTCGTAAATCATTAAAACCATGTGACACACGCACTTTGCACCAGCCGAAAATGGGATCCGGAATAACCAGTGGGAGAGAAAAAATAACGACAAAATTGTCACACTCCGTCCCTTCCAATTCAGCAGCTTTCGCTTCCCCAACATTTTTTTCTCTCTCTTTTTATTTTGATAGCTCACCAAGAAGGTGTCCAACGCGGCGTCAGCAATATTAGGCCTTCAGATTTCGCTGACAAGCCGCTGCGAGCCGGCGAGTTCGAGTCCGTTGATCACCGACGACCTTTACGAGTGTTCGAGCTGATGGACAGGTGGAACCCACGCCCTTATCGAAAAGCTTCAATCTCGGCTGCCGCTTTCTCTCTTATCAGTTGCGAGCGAGTGCGACCGGTTGTTAGGCGGGGCGTAGTAGGCCAGGAGGGGCCTGAAAAAACTGCTTCCAACTGTCGTTCACTGCAGATTGTGCGCAAATGGCCGTCCCGGCATCAAAACCCGTCCACCAGCGGTGTTGGAGCAAGAAGAGCGACAACCTCACCGATGGATGGATTTTACAACTGAAGCAAACGCAGGCACAAGCACAGAAAAGCTTCATCCCACTCGAATCTTCCAACAGCCAACCAAAAACCAAAAAAAAACAGACGATGTTTGCCTTTCGGGTTGGATACTTCAAGCAAGGCTAGCGGGTATTTTTTTTTTTAACTTTTTCTCTTCCGAAACAATCTCAAGAAATGCCGAACAATGTTTTTCCAACCCCATCCACGTCCCTAGCGAGCAGCTGCAAGATAGGTGGATACTTTTCGGCTATCGCAAAACCTCTCTTTAATTTCTGCTCCTTTCAACTTTTGCTACAAACTGGCTCGGTAGTCGGAATAGTAGTCGGAATTGGCGTGTAGATAAAACGAGACCAGACGAACATCGTAATGTTTTGATGGAAACAGACGTTACACCATTTTTACGCCACCGGATTTACAAATCTGGTGAGAAAAATCTATTACCGAATAATGAACCTAGCAAGAGCATTCTTGCGCTCCGAGTGGTATTTTCTGCGAGACTGGAGAGATCCGTGGGTGTGGAATTTGGTGTGAATAATATCTTTGTACGAGTGGGTGGATTTAAAAATAGACAAATAAATAAAATGTATCACTAAAACAAGACCAACCTGAGATAATTTATCATTCTATCTACTCCATGGCTGGACTAGAATTTCAAAGTCCAATAAAAACCGTTGTTGTTGTGAGTCGATTTCACCCAAAATTTCAGATAATTTTGTACCATAAATTTCTCACCAATTATTTCGCAAATTTGTATCTCAACAAAAGGAGCACCATTTTTGTCAGAAATCCCACCCAACGTCGACCGATACGAATCAAATTTAAGTTTTTATTTTATTCACCCGTAACCAAATAGTTGTGCTTGGACAGCAGCATTGCGTACTACTATTTTGCGGGTTTTTATTAGATTTTAAATCTACTCCATACCCCACTCAAATGTTTTGTACATTTTTCCCCACCATGTATCCCAAGCGTATAGACGGTCCTTACTGCAAAAGGATCAACGGTGACGCCCGAAAAGGTTAAAAAAGCACAACCCATCCGAAGCATTTCCGGTAAATTATGAATATGCTAATGATGGACCCGACAAATTCTCTATTTGCCCACTCGCACTAACTTCTCGCTTCTTTGTTCTTTCTGCCGGAAACTTTCCGTCGGCATTCCCTAGCGCCATTCGAGGCCCCAAAACTCACGTACAGCGACGGGCACCGGGATATCTCGGGACTCTCGCGGGCACTATAAAACCAGGCGTTAGCATAAGGTTTCTTCCCCTCCCATCCCTGTTAATGCCTCCCTCTTCACGATACACACGTAGCGGAATTCAAGAGCAGACAAACATTTCTGCCCCATTCCCCCTGGGGATCGAAACACTTGGCGAATGGAAGGTGGAAGCTTGGAACGCTACAAAAAGCTCCAGTTGCGATCCATTTCTTTCTGCCACTTTCTGCGCACCTAGCGCCTGCTCGCCAGATCTTGTTTCTTTCTTCTGCGGCAAGGGAGAAAGAAGGTAAAAAGCCTCGGTCGCCTGTGCAGAGAGTGTCCTAAGGGAGCGCCTCCCCGGTAGCGACCTCGTAAAATTGGGTTATTACTTTGTGTCACACGCACATGTATGCTTTATACTGTCACTTAGCTTTTTAGCTTACAGCGTTGGCTTTTTTGTTTTTTTTTTTTTTACTCGTATATTTTGTTATGTTGGGTTCTTGTTTCGCTCCTAAGGGCATCCACGTCACGGTGACACTGCGATTGGCACTTTATTGCGGTAGCATTTTCCCGGTTCCGGGATTGCACTCCGCTCAGCGTCGGCTGTACGCCGAGCAACGAAACCCAAAACCCGACCCCAAACCCGCGCGAGACGCGGGGAGCTACGGGGAACAGCCACGAAGGTTATAAAAGTTCCTTTCGTTTCATTCAACGTGGTACCCTCCCTGATTTTCCCTCCTTATCGTCTATGCGTCCGAAAAGATAGCCACCGGCCAACCAGCAGCCGGTTCAAACAGAAAAACAACAATACGGCGTCGAAAAAAAAAGAAACTACTGAAGGACGTGCGGTGCCGTGCGCAAGGGAAGCCATCCAAAAAATCGACCCAAACCCAAACGCAGAACGCCAGGGCAAAACACTCAACCGCACTCAGCCGAACACAACAACAGTGCGCTGGATGTTAGGTTCGGCAAAATCCACGTACCCGTGCGTGTGTATCCCCATTTTCGAGTTAGGAGACACCCATTTTTCCCAATCAGATTTGCCGACAAACTTACCCTCTCCCTCTCGCTCTCTCTCTGCACAGGACGAGATTTGCCGGTTTTCAGTTCGAATGGTTTTAGGGTTTGAGCCGTTTTATTTTTACCACCCACTGTTGGAGGGACGGTTGTTGTTGTTGGCGGTGATGATGGTGCTCATCGAACCAAACAAAGGAAAACAACGTATCAAAAAGGATAATGCTCCACAGCAAATTAAATCGAGAGGGTCCCTACTGCTGGTGTGCAGATATCAAACGAAATCGGAATGCTACTTTTGCTCTCTTATTTTTTTTTTTTCGAAGATGAATTTTGATTCAACAACTCTGCCTTTTCGTTTCGTTTCCCACCGGTTTCCCTTTCTCGCTTTAGTTTTACAGCAAATCATGACCGATAAAGACAAACTTCACGATACGATCTTAATTGGGTAAGTTATTTAGCCGGTTGCATTCATCGTTCCCATCTGCCGGCGTCCCTCAACTAGTTTTGGTGACTCTCGGTGACTCGTTCATATTTTGTTTTTTTTTTTTGCTAGATTATCCACGTGCAACGAGCTCAAAACGTGGATATAGTTTCTTTTTTTTTGGTTTGGAACGATTTAGCTCGGTGTAAAGCCACACATCTCGCCCCAAAAAGTTTGGCAATTTCGTACGGCGATGACAGCGTGCGTCCCAGTGGGAGCCATTAGACCGAGTGTGCCGCGTGTTGCCCGTGCTTCAACGCCACTATCCAAAAACACACGTAGTATTCGATCTAGCCGGCGCCATTGATCGGGTGCGCAACGGCTGCAAGCTGTGCGTCGAGTTGGCTTACAGTTTCGGTAAAGTTTTTCCTCTATACGCTGCTGCTGGAGAAGTGATGAGATTTTACCACACACCTAAAACAAAAAGAAAGTTTATCTAGCTTTAGAACGGAGTGATTAAGAACTTTAAGCGAATTGGGGATGAATAAAACGAAAACGAAGATAGAATTATTTTCTTTTTTATGAATTTATCATAATAAAATAATAAATCATAATAGAAATGTAACATTCAACTATAGCCGACAACATTTTATGATGATTTAAAACAGACAAAACTAATAAATTGGAAACAAAAACCTAAGAGGTAAAACTTTCAATTCATTGTGGTTAAAACAGTTTCCTCCTATACTCTCCTTTTGCATTATTCATTCGATTTCAAGAAAAATTCTGATTAACATAAAGAAAAAACCCAATTGTTCCATTTCAGTTCGCGCGCAACTCATCTGCACCATTGTGTATTTTTTTCGTTTCTTCTCCTAAGAATAAATTCTTCTCTACTCGGAACAAAAATACGATCAGCCCAAAACCATGCCCTGGCAGTCGTTCAACTATCCTCAAGAAGGCGCACCCAACACCGACACAAGGATGGCGGCCGGAACCTGTGCCTAGCGTGCCACACTCGCAGGACAAAGTTTTAATAATGCCCACCATACCAAATTGCCGCTCATTTACAGCCAACTTGTTCTCGGAGGACACACAAAAAAACGCACGTAAGAAGGAAAGCCCGTCCCGGGTTCAGAAGCTTGCGCCGGTGGAAAATAAAACACGAAACGTGTGTGTGTGTCTTTCTCGAGCCCGCTGTCTCATTTGCGAGGATGGGTTTCGGGTGTGTGTAACAACTGTTAATGTTACACCGCACCGTCATGCTGGAGAAAACTTTCGGCCGTTTACCGCAACCCTGCCCAGCGTGGTCGACAGAACGACCGGCTAGAGGTTTAGTGGGGTTAGAATTCAATAAAGCAGACCCCGGGGCCGGTCCTGCTGTTCCCCATTAGTAACCCGGACCCTTAGTCTTACCGCTGCCACCACAGTTTCTTATCATGAGGCCAACAGTCGGCTCCGCTATAACTTCTACCGCACTACCGCTTCTCAAAACTGTCCTCATCATTCACCGGTAATAAACGTTAAAAAAATGCACCCGTAAAAAAAGCAGGCGTGCTTAGAGCGGTTTTCACGGGGCTTTTGGGTAATAGACCATAATTTTAACATAACGAACGAAAAGGCCACCGACAGCAAACAACACACACAAAAAACACAAGATACAAGCCAACGCTCAAGGACGAAATGTTAATTAACATTTTTTTCTCTCTCCGCTCCACTTCAATCCTTTTATTTTCGTTGCGTGTTTGGGTTTTCCCCTTGCGTTCCCACGGAAGCTTTTCCTTCGGTGGCCGCTTCGTATAATCGATGCATAAAACATCACCGCAGAGCATACAAATGAATTTTTCCTTATCTAAATATTTTTACTGTCCTCGGTCCGCATTTTTTCTTCTTCTCGTGTCTTTTCTTACTTCACGCTGTTGTTTTACCCGGGGATGATACCCGCGAACCCCGTTTGATTTGCGTCTCTGCTCGCTGTGCGTGAGGTGTGGGTTTGTTTTCTTCCTCTATTAGTCTTTACAGCAACCCTTTTCCCACAGGGAGTGACCCCCTTTTTCTTGGCGCGAGCCTCGGGAGAGGAAAAGCTGTCATTCGCTATTTCTACACGCCCGTTGCTTTAAGCCGTTGGCGGCTTATGAATTATAGATGGCAGATGCGGTGGTATAAATCCAAAACTCACGCAAAACGTCACACTCACACACACCGAAAACAAAACATTATGAACCACTTGACCGTCATCACCATTAGGGACATTAGGGGCGTTGGGTTGGCTTACCATCTTCCCGGGAAAGCTCTCGTGCAAAAGTTCAATCCAACCGCTCGGGTGATTTCGGAAGGGATGATTTCGGTACCATTATAATCTCCGGTTCAAGGACCTTCCCGCCGACTCCTTCGCTTGCAGGCGCACAGTAATGGCTGGAAAGTTCTGGCTGGAAAGGCAAAGTTATCAATCCTTAGCGGCGCGGCACGCCACACACCACGACGTGCACGCTCGCTGTAGATGACCTATGAGATTTGAAATCGATCCTAAGAGACCAGTTAAGCACCACCATCAGTCTCGGTGGCGCTGCCAGCATTGCACACCAACCAGCATAGCGCCTGGTCTGACGTAAATAATTAAATCTCTATTATGCACACACCAGCACACCGGTTCCGGGCTCGGTCGACGTCGTCCTCGTCGTCCTCGTCGTCGTTGTTGTTTGCACCACCCGAACGGGTACGCTTCCGTGCAAGGTAAACATCCGATTTGAAACTTTCTCAATCATCTGCCGAACTTCTTCCATAAGGCCGGCTGATAAGCGTAGCGTCGCCACGCACCAGCCGCAGCAGCCAAAGTCGACACAACATGAAAGCACTCAAACCCGGCAAGGCGCGGTTGCAAATAATGCGCAAATTTTAACCAACTCCTGCCCCCCGCTCCAACCTCCACACACACACACGCGCGCAGGAGAAGGAAATGGTAAATTTACCTACCAACCCAGCTTCCGGTCCCGTGTATCCTCACGCTCGTTTATCGCCGTAGCGGCATTATCACACCTTCTGTTTCAAATAATACTCTCCACGCCCGCGGAAGCAAACAATCTGGAGGTGATTTCTTTTCTTTAAGGTACTTTTACAGATCGGGAAGCTTTTGGCGAATTTATG
>JXXB01024884.1:0-12257 GCA_000956275.1 Anopheles koliensis | reverse complement strand
ATGGAAAATAATTTCAATATAAGAAAAGGAGAACAAATTGCAATGATTAGTTTCGATAATTATGATTAGACCCACACATGTACAAAAGGAATTGAGAAATGTGCGCAAACTTATCGTATCAAAATGGGTGAAGGAAATCTTTTTCGTTTTTTTTAGAACTTCATAAAGATTTGTGTAATTTCAACATTGTACAAAAACAGGAGTTGGTGAAGTAATTGATGCCTATATTACCAATTTTAAGAAATTCCATAATCTACGTCAACGTACTGGTCAGGGTATTTCGTCTTATTTGTTACCTAGATCCAACGATAACTTCAAATGTGCTCACATGAAAACAAAAATCCCACATGATGCATGTCAGGTGAAAACAAAAAAAAATACACGTGAATACTATCCGCGCACATTTCACCGAACACATGCACCGTCGCGTATTGTTCCGGTTCTTTTAATAAACTTTACACATCAGCGATAGGAGAACCCATCGCGACCGAACGAGGCCATACAGTACCTGATTTTGCAAACACTTCCTCCTTCGGGAACAAAAAAGACCCCCCGGCAACTGATCGGTCGTGATGAGATGATGAGAAGATAAGCGAACAGCGACCACATATTGACACAGTGTCATTCGTGTTTGTCGCGATGAATGGTCGAGGAACCATGTGCAGTGTGGCTTTTCACCATGACCATCGAAGGATGTTCTGTCGCTGGAACGGAAGTATGGCAACACATAGAGATAGAGAGTGGGAGAGAGACACACACACACACACATGCCCACATGAAAAAAGGAATTCGCTATAAAAACCCGCAGGCGGGCGATGTGTTTCCCGTAATGAGACGATGATAAGACGACGGTGTGCAAACAGATGCTGGATTGGCGCGTAGCCGTGGTGTAGAAAAGCACAAACAACCTGACCGTGGCAGGATTCAACCGAGCGCGAGGGTGGCGATGAATTTGCGATCCTGTTCGTTGTTCGTTCCCCGTTCCGTGGCCGTTGTATGATCTATTGAGTCACGTGTGGCGTTTGTGTGGTATGACCATACGTATCCACACACTCACGCACACCTTCGACCAATGAAGCGGTGGTTTTGAGCTTTTCGTTGCGTTTCTCATAGATTATTGCTGAAAGTAATACAATCTGTATTGAATATACTAGATTGGCGAGCAGTGGAAGGAATCGCTTAGGAAAGTTATCAGTACAGAAGTGGAAACAATTTTCAGAGAATCTGTAAAAATAACAGAAAATTAGCTTTTAGTACCTACAATGTTTAACATTAATTTTGTAATATGTCATGTTTTGTAAATCTTGTCATATCTTATTAAATAATTATTTTTCTAATTATTTCTCTTCTTCTTACTATACATCGTCTAAGTGGTTAAGAAAATCAAGGAATGTCATTAGTAACATTTAAACCTGATCGTTTAATGCTCTTACTTTTTTGCAACGTTTATGATTTAAAGCAATAAAAATCTTCGTTTTACTTTTCCTTAATCTGTTATTTACCTTTCAAAATATATTGTTAGCATTTCAAGATTCATGTTGTTAAAAGAAATTCTAGATTCATGTTGTTGTAAGTTTTTACTCGTATTGTAGTCATGAAGAGATAACTTTATTTTTAACTATACCTTCCAGTAAATCTTTAGTGACACTTTTGAAACTATTGCTCTGAATATAATTAACAAATTATTGTTAAATAGCGAAAACGAACTAATGAGTGACGAATAAGCCTACAAGCTCTGTCGTGCTAGCTTTAAAAATATTCGAACCAGCATTTTGAGCTGCTCGCAACTGCTCTCACTAATAGGTGGATTTGATCGCAGGCAATGAAGGGTAAATGGTATCTAACTCACGGCGCTTTGCCAGCAATGTACACTCGGCCGTTCGTATTTCTACACCACTTATAATCGGTCTAATGGAATGGTCCGCTCCGGATAACGAAGCATCCCAGGCCGGAAGCAGTTCCGACGTTGGACTTGTCGACGGTATGCGGGATGTGGCTGAAGTAGTGAAGAGAGCGAGACGAAAAGCGAGCGAAAAAAACACATTGGAAACCGCTGCTTCCCACTAAATCAACGCGCCGTGCGTTAACTAAAGTCGTGCCGGGACCTGAAGGATGCCACGGCACCAGCTGCCAACTGGCGAGCAAAACGACACCCTAGCGAATGACACAAACGGCCGGGCTTATGTTTACACTTAATCCGACCAGGCAATGGCCACTTTCCCATTTCCCATTTACAACGGCGAGTGCGATTCCGCAGTGGCGCACTGGACAAACACGGAAAACTCGTGCGATGCCCCTCTTTCCCCAGCATTTGTCCAGCAGGCAGCTGTGAACCTACCTGGGAAGTCATCTAGCGGTGAGACGGAAAATAAAATGAAAAAGACACCATCAGCAGCAGCAGCACACCGGAAGTATGAAAGGTAGCTTAAAAGCATTGCATCCGCTCGCAGTTGCTCCGGTTGCTAGCACAGTAGATCGCACGACGGATGCTTTCAACCAGCGTGTGTGTGTGTTGATTCCGTCGCAGGACCGCGTAGTGGTCGATTCTTTCGCTCCTCTCCGGGTGACGATCTGGGACCGTAGATAATACATCATCCATACACCGCTTACACACGAAGCTCACCCGCACCTGGCGTTGGAGTGAATCGTTCTAAAAGAAAATAAAAAAGAAAGTCTCCTCTTCTTACACTCCCTTTTCCACATTCTCCAACAAACACACACACATGGATAGCACAAAACAACACACATGGACGAATCCTTTCCTTTTGGTTGGTTTTCTTTTTGAACGCTTTTGGGGACGCCGCCGGAAGCAACGCAGCAGGAAGCGAAACTCCATTAATGTCCGTCATATGTCAACTCATCATTTTCTATTTAATTTTAATAACAAAGAAAAATATTATTTTCCCATTGGAGACCGGGACAAACACTGGGATGCATGCGCCCGCATACACATACACACATATGAATGGGATTTTTAAAAGATCAACCCGACATGTCCTCCGATGGGAATGGGTGGGATAAATTATGCACGCGTGGAACATGCGAGACCGTGCGCTACCGACGATTTAACCAGAACAAGCCAGTTGGCCGCCTGCGCTGTAGCGTGCATTCGTGGCCCATTTTGTAAGTCGCAGATAAATAATGGAGCAGGGAACTAACATTGCTTGCCCATTAGGGCAGCGCATTTTCCCGGGACGATGTTTGAACGAAGGATGACGGATTTATTGTTCCCATATTTGCAGAACATTATCGCTAAGGAAGCTAGAACGCTAGAAATGGCCCGTGTCTTTGCGTTTGTACGAATGGGTATGTATGATGAACGCTGCGGGACCACATGTGATATGGTTAGGGCATGATAGAATCCTTTTTAAATCGGAAATACATAATGCAGTATTCTCCATTAAGAGAAGTTGGCGTCGTCACATGACTGAACGACATCATCAACCAACGTCATCTTATAATTGTTAATTGCTATTCTTTTGATTTCAAAGATATGTTTTAAAAGGTTTCCATTTGAAATAGATTTTTTTGAACGGCAAAATTTTCTCACTAAAAATGCCTAGGAATTTATTCTAGTCTTTTAGATGTCTTTAAGATACACCGTTTCTTTTAACTCTGATTAAATGAAACTATTTCTTGACTTTCATTGGGAATAATGAAGGCCTCAATTTGGGGTTGCAAAAACGAACATGAGATGTTATATCAGAAGAAGCTTCTCTCAGGCCTACGTTATGAAATACCTACATGGATTTAGTTGAGCTTTGGGAAAATTGCAAAATGTTTTATGTGTAAGATATTGAAGTTATAAATGCTAATTTATTTTGTATCATAAACTTTATCGTAATATTAATATATTATGCATTAAAACGACAGTATATAAAGAAATTAGACAAGCTAAACAGTTCAATTTTACCCCAGAGCTTGCGTCCAGCCTTAAAATCCAAAATAAAAGCATCGTTTTGGGATCATGCCTGAAAAAATGTCTGAAAAATTAAGACTTTTTAAAGCTTGAATATCAAGATGAAAGAAGTGATAAAATATAAAAAATATTGAAATATATTTGCTTAAGATGTTGGTTATTACTATGAGGAATTCAATGGAATTAAATTTAAAATATGTTTAAGTTTAAGTTGTATTTCTTTGAGTGCTAATTAATTTCTCCCTCCTAACGAGTTTGATAAAGTTTATAATGACATTTCAATAACGTGTGGTCCTGTTCATGCTGCGATCCTCCGATCTTAAACGAGCAGCTTCAGCGGAAACGAGCTGCTGCACCGAGCATAATGTGGCCGATGATGAGGACGACGACGACGACGACGACGATGATGATGATGATGCAGCAGCAGTTGAGTGTTGAATAAGCGAATATGCTGCTATATTTGCTTCCGTAACAACCCCAAAGCAAGCCGAGACTGTCGTCGACCTGCCTGTCGCCACGCTTGTCACCCCAGATGCACGCGAACACAATGAAACTGAGGCGACCAACTTGACGCTATTGTCACCGGCAGCAGTTTTTCAGCATTGCATGAATTATAGACGCCCTCACCTCACGACGCCATCATGCGCAAACGCGCTTCCTTTCGAGCGCGCCGAGCATCCGACGGGCACGACGACGACACACTTTTACTGCTGCAGCAGATTCTTCGTTGATTGTTTGTTCGTTCCGCTCAACAAAAGAACGCGAACCATCTCCTTGCTGCTGCTGCGCGGAAAGACCGTTCGGGTGTTGTTCGCGACACAGGAAGCAGGTGCCAGCGTTTGCGTGTTCGAAGCGTGGAAGGCCGCCGACGCATTTATCATCCACGGGAGACGCCGGTTGCCGTCTGATTAAATATCTCACATATGTGAAAAATCGCAACTGTAGAGCACTTCTTCCACTACTGGGTGCTGGGTGTTATTGTACGCGCTTGCATGATTGCAGGCGCATCGCATTCTCCGTGCCTCTTTTTTGCGCTCACTCACAACCTGTCCGGATTGGGTGCGGGGCGGGCGCTACTTAGGATATAATGTGGGCTTTTGTGCTAAGCACCAGAAGCGAGTAAATTTCCTGTCATCTACCGTCGCTTTAGGCGTTTAGGGGTGAGGAGACCATGAGCTTTCAGTTTTCCATTGTACGTGTTTGTCTATCCTTCCGTTGAGGCGTTCTTTTTGACACTGTCATGTTGTAAATATTAGTTTCCTTCTAGCGGATGACGGGAATCGTAGCTTTGAAGCAAGATTTTTCAAAAAAATGTTATCCCGGTAGAAGTCGACTGATTTGCCACGAAACGGATGTTAGGCGAATAAGTAAAAATGCAGGTAAAGAGTTTTATTAGTATAATGAACAGCTAGGTAAGGGTTTATCTGTGGGTTAATGTATATGATAGTCAAGTTATCTTTAATTTGTACAAAATAAATTTACATTCATACATAAACCAATAGTTTTTTTATATTACATTGCAATGTTGGATCATCTACGGAGAATGTTAACATAGTAATAAAAAAATAAAGTGGGAGAAAAGATAAAGAGTCTGTGCCGGAAGAAGATCGATTTGTAATGCATTATCAAAAAAAAAAATGAATTTTAAACTCAATTCATTCAAAATAAATAAAAAATAGATTTTTCAGTTTTTTTTACTTTCAACTGAAATTTCTAACCATTGTAAAAAATGTTATTTTCCAATTAATTGTTGATGTGGAGTTTTCACCGTTCAAAGCAACGGCAAAACAGAACATTATAATTAAAATAAACAACAAAATATTCTATTTTAGATTTGTGAAAATTTAAATAAGCGTCGTATTTGATAAATACAAAAAAATGAAAAAAATAAATTTTTCATTGTCCAGACGATAGGTCAAAAAGAAGTGTATTAAGCGTACGTAAAACAAACATGTTTGTTTGCTGACCTTTGAACGACTCACACATTTACACGTTACACATTTCTATCTGATCGTTTAGTCTTGCACTGTCAATCTAATAAATTTAAAGCTTTGTGGTTTATTGATGAACATTTTTGTATACACTAAACAAAAAACAAGTCCTTCGCAAAAGCACTCGTAGGCGAAAACGGCGTTCACAATAATGAAACCCATTCTAATCAACGATCGGAGCATTCATCAAGGCATCTGTAATGCGTGTGATAGCGATCGGTTTGACGTTGATAAATAAAGTCATTAATTTCCACTCGGTATTGATTTATAATTACAATATCAAACAGCAGCCATCTTTCCCGTGGCGTTATCGGATCGTTACCACGTTCTGGCGGGCTGTTAATTTGTTAAATCAGAAAACGGTCATCATTTGCAATCCGGCTCGGGCATATGTGTGTGTGTGTATATATATTAGTATGTTAGGTGAAACGAATTAATTTAGCGCAACCCAGTTCGTCCCATTCTTCCCAAGGACTGTGTTTTGGGTCGCCTGACTCAAAGCACTTCTATTCATTTCTCATGCCTGACAGCTTATGGACAACATAAATCACATCAGCCGCGCTGACGTGCTGCTTTCCACCTGCCTGCCTGCCTGCTAGATCACATACACACACATACGCCTCCCGCCCCTGGGCGCTGGGTGGCATCGTTCACGAACAAAGACACTGCGATATCGCACGCTGTTACATCATTAAAACAGTCAGTTGTTTAAGGAGTGACCGGCTGGCTGTTCGGTTTTGAGACGGCACCAAAAACTACATTGTTGGAGGAGAAGGTTGCCATTTTCATTCCCGATGCCGATTCGTTCGATGAAAGCTCTTCATCAACCGGCTTCATGTGATGAATTCATGAGCGCACTTGTCCTTCTCGAAGGGATGATTCGATCAGCATCAGCTACAACGTTGACCGGCACGCACACCAACACTCACACATGAACATCGGGCATGATCGAATGACCAGCCAAGGCAATCGCGTCCACCAGCGTCAGGCACCGAACCGGTGGCTAATGACTGGAAGAGGGAAGATAAGTTCAGTACGGTGAGCAGAAGTCATTTGTTGATTGCATTTGTACTTTCTTTTCCGCCGTTTGCCCGTTTGCGAGGCAGATCGATCGGAAGCCATCCGTCTACATCTGGGGGTGGGACAACATCTCGTCTTCACTCTTGCCGCTTGAAGTTTGTCCGGATGGTTTCGTAAGTTTTGTTCGCCCACACTCCCCTTTCTCTCTTCCCCCCACCCCCCTACCACGCTACTTTGTAAGTGCCTGTGCTGGTCGGCTGCCACACTTGCTAAATGGAACTTATCTTTTACACTTACCCACACTTACGGCCCGTTCGTGTCGCTCCTTCGTATGACTCCCGCCTCCTCACGAAAGCGAACACATTCCAGACCGTGCTCCGTCGGTGGAAGAGGAAATTAAACCGGTCATGCTTCGGTAGTTTAGATAACGATAATAGCTGGTGACTAAAATCTTTCTTCATCTATCCACCCGAAACCGAGAAACCGAGGACCGGAGGATTTCTGCTTTCACAACGGTGCGGGCGGAGCGGAAAAAGAGAGCCAGAAAAGTCAAGGATGATTAGCCAAAGAACGAAGACGCTTTTTCCTGCATAGCCCAAACCCCTTTTCCCGGTCGGGCACGGAGACGTCCCTAATTCTATTTGTTCCTTTCCTGAAGGAACCTTACAGCGATCCACATCCACCCCGTTTGCCCCGAACAAACTCGGTGTGTAAGCGTTTCGTTTAGGCAAAAAGCTAACTTGCTATCGGTAGCGAAGGTGTCGTGTAATGAGATTTGTAGTTTTGCAACACTCCGTGGGCGCTATCTGATGCTCGTACCGTGCAACCGGTTGGTGCAGTTGGAATCGAAATTAGTTTATCTGTCAATTTGCGATGGGTTTTAGGTGAGACCCGGTTCCGGTTCCAACACTCAACCGGGTGTCATTTAAAAACATTTGCAATGTAGCACTACGCAATCAACATGCAAACGAATCGACGATTGATGGGTTAATGATGATATTCATGGTTGCTTGTTTTGAGGGTTGAGAAATAGTTGCAATATATGTGTTTGATCAGTCAACGAAACTACGAAAAATAATAAGTATTCTGAAA
This sequence comes from Anopheles koliensis, assembly GCA_000956275.1. Classification (NCBI taxonomy): domain Eukaryota; kingdom Metazoa; phylum Arthropoda; class Insecta; order Diptera; family Culicidae; genus Anopheles; species Anopheles koliensis. The sequence goes on along the minus strand of JXXB01024884.1, from coordinate 4,235 downwards.
GATAATAAAAAAAGATTCAAATGGGAACATTTGACTGCAAAAGAGCAGAAAATTTATAACATTTTTAGAGTATAAAAGATTAAACCTGTGGATTGAAGCGAGTAAAAACCAAGACAATAAAACAATGATAAATAATTCTTTATTTTTCAGAGTCATCTTCCTACATGTTTTGTCTCGAAGTTTTGTTTTGAATTTTTACATTTTATGATTTTTCACCAACCAGTATAAATTAGTCCAAACGATTACAGCTCTTGCCAATATTAATTGGTTGAAATCAATACTATCATATTTTCTGTATTAATTTGCAAAATTTAGACCAAAAATCCAAACAGTGAAATTGGAGACATTACATAATTTATAACAATCAAGCGATTCTCAGGTCACAAAGGTAAAGAATGATAAGGCCTCTTTTTCTGAGTATTTAAAAAAATGGTATGGGCATTGAATGAAAACAATACAACAAACAGCACGCAATACGGTTTGAAAAGCTTTTCACTCTATAATCCTATTCATTTCCCGCGATTCAATCAATTTAAGACATTTTTGCAAACGAACGTTAGATTGAAATCTTTCCAGCATTGATCTTCAACCTGTAAAACGATATAGAAATGCTGAACACAGTTTTGCTTTGAACGCAAACGGAAGCAAAGATGCGGCAAATGCTTATCAGCACAGGAAAGCAATTCATCGTCCCACAGTTGCCGGGAAGATCACAACGGAGCACGAAAAAAAAAACGCGTTGCAAAAGAGCCCATATTTTCTCGTCCAATTCCGACAACCACTCGCCATTTACTCGCGCTAGAAAATTAACTACACGCGGCAGGAGCATTATTGTGATTGGGTGCAGGGGTTTGTGTGTTTTTTCTTTTTATCATAGTTACTTTTCATCGGCCCCTTTTCGCAACGCATTCTTTCCGATTGCGTTGAAACGCGGGAGAAGATAGCGCTACATTCCAATCATCCAAAAGAGCGCTACCCCAGCGCCTTGGCTTGGCGCTTCATCAAATTGGGTAAAAAATAGGGAAAGCAAATTTTAATGAGGCTGAAAATTAAGAAACGAGATCCAACCGTTTCCGCAAATATTAACACACCACTTTGAGCGTTAGCCAAACGAGCTTGGCATCCCGTCGGACGGGGCTGAAATAGAATGCAGCAAGAAAATTGTTTTCTATTAGTTGTTTTTTTTTCTTTGTGCTCATGGTTCTATCTCTCGCTGGGTGTTTTTGTATATTCATTAACTTTTGCCGCCTGCCGTTCGCAATAACTTGCTTGAACTGTTGTCACGCGTCGGATGAATAGAAGGAACAAAAAAATAATCGCACTCCAACACTGTTACCACCAGGAGCTACCACCACGACGACACGACGATCTAAAGATCTGAGAAACTAGATACACGAAACAGGCGCACACGAAACATAAGGAACATCACCGCGTGCATTAAAATGAAGTAATTTATTACGAAATGTGAAATAAATGTAATTTTTTAATTAAGACTTTTATGGCATCGCTACCGAAGCGGGGTGCAACGGTGTCGAGAAAATGCACTTCCCTCAGTGCTCAGCGCACACCTTCCGAAACGCAACAGCCAAACGGAAACGGTTAGGACCGCCCAAAGGAGCGAAGCATGTCGCAGTACCCATTAAAATGGCACCGGCAGTCGCACCAAGTGAGGCCGGCTGATGGAGAACTGCAGCTGGAAGCTATTTCATGTCTTTTAGGCCAGCTGCAAATAAAAGCATCGGCCAGCTGGCCAGAACTGGGTAGATGTAGAACAAAAGGCAAATAAAAAAAAAAAAATCTCGCCACCAAGCTTGGTCCATTGCAAACCGGCATAATAGTAGCATCTTGTGCAACCGGCGGCCAGGCTGGGCTGCCCTAAAGAGCTTTCGCGCGTACCGGGTTAAGCAAAAATTATTAAAAAGTGTTTCATTGTCGTCGTCGTCGGGTTTGTCGTTTCCCCCAGGTTGTCCCCATAATGCAGTGTACTGGCACGCAGTTGCATTTCCGTTCGTTACGTGAGGTGATAAAAACAGACGCCCGGGCAACATTCGCCTCTTTTTTTTTGCAGCGCTCGGCTGGCTGTTGGCGGAAGTGAATTGGTGATGTGTTCGCGGTGTGTACGCGGTTTTGCCCTTCTTCTTCTTCTCGGTTTCGAAATGCCCCAACGCCGCAGCATCGTCTGATCGAGCGCAACGGCCTCTTATAGCTGCTGAACGGGCGTGGCAATTTAGCACCATTCGCCAGAGCAACCAGGCGCCTCCATCGACACCTTCCAGGGCCGGTTTCGTGCAACAAAGTATGCCGCCGTGTCTGCTCAAGTATGCTGGTGCTATAGGAGGGGATTGTGGAAAAACTGTGGTGCTAAAACCCCAATTGAAGAACGTCAGAGGATGCATCCGGGAGAGGGAAAAACCCACCAGCACCAAGTACCAGCACCACCCGGGTCCTAGTTGGCCGTGTCAGGAGGTGTTAAATAGTGAATGCTTTTAGAAACCGTGGTAAGCAAGCGTTGTGGAAAACGACCGCGAAATATAGGACGTATTGCAGTTGATGAGAGAAATAGTTTTTTGTTAAAAAAAACCCAAAAGTTTCCCTGCTTCAACATCTGCTTCAGTCTTTGCTTCAATGTTGTACTTTACATGTTCGATACATATGTTTTACATGTTTAAATAATGTACCGTTTTAATCACTGTTAACCTTTTTTTAGTGTATCGTTTTGTTACAGTTATTTAAACACATTAATATTTGATACCATTAGGATTAATAAACCACAAACAAAATTGTTAATAAAACTTGTATAAAATAAGAGATAATAAAAAAATGGCAATAAAGTCACATCAGATAGCTTTATGTAGATTAAAAAAAACAATGTGCTTTGTTCACAATAAAACTGAAAAATAAAACTACAAATTTAAAATACATAAAAATATATTGTTTCACATATCTTTCCCACTTGGTGTGATTTAAATATTTATTTTTCCTTTAAATAATCCATGACATGCATATCTAACATGCTTCAGATGTGCTTTTATTCTTACGATTCATTAATGAGTTGTCTTATGAATCTGGAATTCATAAGTGTTTTACAAGTACCTTTTTTCACCCCGTCTATGTTCAAGAACTTTTTCACAGCTTCCTTTGGATCGTGTGTGACATTAATGCTTCCCTCCATGATGGGCTCAACTTGTCTCGAGCGAAAAAGTTATAAGCTACCATTTTAACGTTCGATTTTGCACACAATACAGGAAATTTCAACCTCGTTTCTAGAGCACCCTCAAACGGTACCTTTGTTTAGCCGCTCGAAAACTCCCAAACAAACGCATCCGGCACCCCTCCCGTTGACACATCCTCGTGGACGAGCTCGTAAATAGAGAAATTTATGGGCCGAGATCATGATTACTTCCTCCATACGGAGGGTGACTACTTTTCAACCGGTCGTAGAACACGACCGTGCGGAAAATCTTAACATGTCGACCTGGCTTATTTATGGCGAGCGCGACAAGCGGTTTCGAATAAATATTTGCACACTCACAACCACCACCACCGGGCGGATTGTTTCGACGATTTGGTCACCGATTTAACATGACCTCATCCTCATCGTTTTGCGTCCGTTTCCTTCGGGCGTGCTGCGAGTGTAGTGGGAAACCAAGATTTTGAACGATTTTTTACGACTTTCTCCCACCGAATGCGATGTCCTTCGTCAACAGGTTTATGGTAGGGGAGGTCAAGCAATTGGTGCGACGGCTCCGGGCAACAACATTTCTTCAGCCGCTATCTGTTCCCGGTGCCTTTCGTTCGCACTATCAAAATGCGTCTCCAAAATCAGCACGGATTGCGGCACGGAGTAGATATCAGAAAAGTTCGCGTTAGCTTAACCGAGCACAACAAATTCACCCAACACTTCGCTTCACTGGATTTCAATCGCATTCGGAGTGTAAATCTACAATTTATGGGAAACTTGACCCCCGGTAATGGTTCCACGGAAGCGGACCATATTGTGTGGTTTTTTTATTGAGGGTGAAATTTTGTTCCAAATTGTGTGGTCATATTTGCAGCGTTCAACAATGGTGCAGGTTCTTCAATGGGTGTGTATTGGTGAGGTGAAGCTTTTATTAATGATTTCTTTGTGACCCATTACATTTTTGGGGTCAACGGACACAGCTACAATGGATCGTAAAACTTGCAACCGCATCTGCCAGCTGTGCTTCGTATGAAGTCAATTTTTGATTACATTT
>JXXB01024859.1:0-11085 GCA_000956275.1 Anopheles koliensis | reverse complement strand
ATGGTAACGCTCGCAGGAAGCTAAATGCCCTCAATTGATCTTCCGGAAAGCTGGAAGACGCTGGAAGGGCAGAAATGTCCCGTTTATTTATTCATATCGCGCTCATACTTAAACTCAAACACAAGCATCAATCCCACCTTCACGGAGGGCGCGGAGTGTACTTTTAAGTGTTATTCGTCAACTCGTTAACGCACGGCCGCCGGCTTATTGTGATTGTGAGGTTATCTTTGCGAATAGTTTTTGGTTCCCGCGGCGGACGTTTGTCCGTGCTGAGATCCGTTTGTTTTTGCTCGTAGTATTGGATATGCGGAGCTACGCTTTTTATTACCACCCACCCCCTTCCTGCCCGGCACATGGTGTGCACGAATAAGTTAACAGCAAACAGTAGAGTCGAGGGGAGAAGCTTTAAGCCGTGTGCGGCGGATCAGTTTTGGAATTTTGGGAACGAACGAAAGCGATTGTAATGCGAACAGTGGAAACTATTACAGTAAACTATCAAACTACCGATATTACACGTTGCCGGATGCATGTTAACATAACAAAACCGCAAAAGGCAGATTTGAGGTTAAAATCGATGTAGGAAAGCGACGTTTCAGTGATTGATTAACTTGCAGTGAGTTACTCTATCGGCAAGGCGATTCGATAGGAAGGTCAGTTGCTGATAGAGAGAACACATTTTTGTCGTAACCATCTTCAAACAGGATGCAAACACAACAATCATGCGGTAGCTTCCCGCAACAAGAGTACACAAGTAAACACTACCCCGCTGCGGGCGGGATTTTTGGAACAAAACGGGCGACACATACACACCAGATTAACCATACTCAATGCAATATTACCCGATATAAACACATAGTCGAACCATATGAAACGATATTTAACGCGTTAGCTTAGCGAAGTGCATTTTTACAGAGATATCGATGTTACAAATGTTCAGTCCCGATTCAGTCCCGCGATGTGTAAACCTTACTTCCTTCCCAACACAAACACACCTGTATAGTCGACATTCATATCTAGCCATTTAGCATGCTTCTTTGGGTCCTTTCTCCCGTCTCCTTACCGGGGAGAAGGGGCGGGCACGAGAAGGGAAGGAAAAACAATCCATAGCAAACGCACTATTTGAATTGAGCCTGTCGTACCATTCGATCTCGTGGTGTGGTTGACCGCATCCGCCAAGGAAGGCTCCATCTTTTTGGCGATTTGTCGATCAAAACACACATACACACACGCGAAACGATCATGGAACGGGCGGGAAATTGGTGAAACCGTAGTTGAACGGCAATCGAGATCGAGCAGCTACTATTTATTACTACCATACTGCCACGTGGGCATACTCTTAACTATTATTAAACAAGCAAATGGAACCCCCTTCCATCTTAAGGAGCTAATGGGGGAAAATTCGCTTGATCCGTGTGTATGCGTGTGTTTGTGTCTGTATGTAGTTGATGTTGTGATGTTTCTGCGTAGGTTTCCTCCTGGCCTCCGGCGCGACTCTTGTTAACAAACGCGCTCTGTTTCCGGGTGTTCCAGGTGCGGGTGATAAATCTTTGGGAGGAAGCTTGAAACCTTCCGTTGGGAGTTGGATCGAACGGGTTTGTGTACATAGTAGTGCAAACGTGGGAAGGTGTAAGTTTGTGTAGATTTACGATACGTGCGTGTATGCGTGTGGGTGTGTGTGTGTGTGTGTATGTATGTATGTCTGTATGTATGTGAGTGTTTCTAGGTACTCTTCGTAGATAGTTGTTGAGAAAAATTATACATTTCCCACACATCGTTCCATTAAGTGGCGGAGGATACACAAATCGTTACAAACTTGGGAAGAAACGGACATTAGTAGATTCTTCATCGAAGATCAGCAGTAAAGCTAGGGTGGATTTAGCAGGAAAGATTCAATAAATGTACTTGAGCTGAGATTTCATATAATTTTTACCTCTGTTGTGTATTATTTATTTATTTGCATTTTTTTAACTTTTTATGTTAAATTCAATTTTTGGTTGAAATTAAACAAAAAAACGAAGACAATCAATGACACTGTCATCTTATGAGAAAGACTTTAGGACTTTCGTTATCAAAACTCGATTCTACTCGAGTGTTTTCGTCCGGTCGCCAATCGACCGGAGAATCTCACTGGCAGCTACTCATAAAATCGTGTGAAGTAGGCACTTCTCAGCGCTCTTCTGTTTAGAACGATCCTTTCTTTTCCCTGGTGTTTCCACATTTAGACGCCACGGTTGAAGCGAACAGATGCGGAAGGAATAGCTAGTCACGCACGTGAAAACTTTGTCAGATACCGATAACCGAAAAACAACTACACTTTCTATCTCTATGTGCCTTGTACGTAACAAAAAGAAGAAAAAAAAACACACACACACACATACGAACGAGTGTTCGAAACAGACACGGAACATAAAAACATATTAGTCACACGCACAAAGCAACACGCTTTAATCATTGGGAAAGCTAGTTTCCTTCCTTCGTGAAGTGCAAAACTTGCAACGAAAGGAATACTTCCATTTTCCATTTCCATCTCATCTTCGTATAAAGTTAAACCCATACGTATAGAACTGCAAGTAACGAGTAACAACACAACATGTAAGAGAAGGGAGGATAGTTTTAGAAGAAATATTGATTAAACTGTGCTATACCCATCTGCGAATGAGTTACCGGCGCGGCTGACTGACATTTGGCTGAGCAAACCAGAGGAAGGAGCTTACCGAGTGACAGCTCCGTGTTTTTGAGGGGAATTGTTTAGTAACCGATCTAGTAGACTGTTAATCAAGCGTTGCGTTACCGACCAGGCTGTCTGAGTTAGAGTTGAAGTAGTTCATTAACGTAGTTCCCCTTCCCCGTTGGAGACGCTGTGTCCACGTGTTGATTGTAGGCAGCAACAAAAAGAAAAAAGGTTGACATTAAACCGCAAAACATATAAAACACCACTCTAACGTTTAGCAGAAAAAAAACCAAGAAAACGTTTCATCTCACGTTCGTATGCAGACTCTCATCTTTCATTCACTCACTCATCTCACCTTCATCGCGACGCGCGATCGCTTTGTTCGACGTGCGATCGCAGCCTCTTGTACATTACGAATCGGTTCGGAAGAGCCGAGGAAAAACGACACAGTATCTTATTGTGACACGCATCACATGCGCGTGATTGGAATGAATCACCGAACAGTGTGTGTTTGCGCTTTCCTATCACTTTTGTAGGTTTAACGATCGCCGCTCAACGGCCGCTCTGCTTCCCTTTGGCCACTTTTCTGCCCGCACAGGAGAGAAAACGAGAGCGCGGTTCGTAGAGAGGGTGGCAAGAAACGTTGCCGTTTCCCTGTTGGTTGGTAGCAAATAATACTGAAAAAAAATCACACAAAACACACACACAAACTTAGCGAGATACGTATTGATTATACTAACTGTGTAAGGTGTTTCATAAATAGTTGGTAAACTAAAAGGCAAACAAACCATAACGCTAACCAAGAGAGACAACAGATTATCAACTGGTGTAGGAAGTAAACACAAGCAAACAAATGGTAAACAAATTCACAGCAGCTAACAAGCATTAATGTATAACAGATAGATATGAATTATAGGCTCCTTCGAGGCGATGCGAGCCTTCCACAGGCAGCGATTGTTTGAAAGCCATTAAGAAACGCGTTATGGTGCGAGCCACCGTGCGAGATTGTTCTTTTCCCACAAGCCCACAAACACTCAATGTGTCCACCGAAAGACCGAAAATTATCCCACGAAACGATGGATGGCGACTCACGCCGATGCTTTAATCGATTGTGGGGGAATAAAAAATACTTGTGCAATGAGCGAGCAGGGAATGGATTGTTGCGGAAAACGGTTTGCAGAACGAAACGTGTAACACTTTTCAACTCTTTCTGAAACAAAAGAAATACCAAATGTTGTTGTGATGAACGGGAAACCGGAGAAAAAAAAAACACTGAGAAACCATTAAAAGCAAATGTAAACAGAATAAAGCAAATACGGCGCGTACGCGGTTGCAGTTTTTGGGCAGGCGTGAAAGAAACGATGGCGTGCGGTTCTTATCGGATTCGCGAGCGAGTGTGGCGTGGCGGACTAAGTGTGGCGTGTAATGATGATGCGCCTTAATGGGGTCAGAAGTACGCGCGTTCCAGGTCAGAGACAGTCGGTCACGGGCAGACGATGCAGATGAGGTCGAACGGCAGGAGTGCGGGCTTTGTTTTCGGTACGGTATTACGTGTGAGCACCACTTGTGGATTGCATCATGCGCCTTTATTCTTCTCGTATGCGACTATGTATGCCTTATTTCCCAGCGTAATATTCTTCGATGCACTTTGCTCCATGTACCATGTACAGACGCACAGCGAGCATTTAGCATGTTTGTTCGGCTCCAGCCTTATAAAACGGCTGTGTAATGTGGCCCGAGGCAAGGACATGTTGGCTCTAACGAGCAGTGGACATTTATAGCTCTCTACAAAACGAAGCTTTTGATGATATAAATAAGTATCTTACAGTTGAATATTTTTTTTGTATTTACGGGTGTGTATATAGTTAACTTTCTTATCCAACTTTCAACTTCAATCTAGAGTAAACAATGGATAAAGAACGCACTAAATTGTCACTAAATAAATCCCTTCCGCCTGATATTCCCTGCTTTATCACCTGGTCGAGAAGGAGTGTATAACAGTGTATAACAGAGTCGCTTTTCACGTCGACTAAACCCAATAGGACCCGTCGCCGTGTTTTGCATTCGTCTTTTTGTCTCATTTAAATTTGGTCTAAGAAAAAAGTCCACCGAACCGGACAGACATATGCGTTTATCACTTGATCATTTCAATGATCATTAAGCTGATGGCGGATCCACACGCCAGTCCAACGCCGAGGAAGGCGGCCATCATCGACGATGCCATCTCCTTTTCGTGCTCACCGACGGCACGAGGTGCCCCAATCAGCGCCACGTTGGCCAGGTAGCCGTTCGATAGCGAGAAAGCGGCCATTAGCACGATGAACAGATAGTCGGAGTGGATGAGGACGGGGAAATTGTGATGCTGCGTGATGTTGCACAGCAGCATCGCCGGCACGAAGGCAATTCGACCGATCGATAGCACCGCAATCAGCATCGCGTTGTTCCAGGGCTGTGAAAACGAAACGCACTGTAGGATCGCATTCGATTCACGATTCTGCTTCGCTTGCACACTTACCCACTCGAACAGGCCGGCGAAAACACGACCCAAGTAGTCGCCGGTATTAAACAGCAAATAGTTGACAACGGGCAGAAAATAGACATCGTTCCACGGTCGACCGTGGTTCTGCGAACCGACCAGCACCGTTACGGCCGGGTATATCGATAACGTCGTCACAAATATCAACCACTCGGAGAACCCGTACAGCCAGATCTTTCGCATCACGTCCGGGAAGCGTGGCTCAAGCCGGTTGCTTACCTCTCGTGCCGTAACCGGGTCCGCTTCTAGCGAACTTTTCATCAGCGTTTTCGTGCTCGTGTAGTACTTGAAGAAGAGCGTCTTCGACATGATGATGTACGCGGCGAGCGACAGTAGCAACACTAGACAGCCCACGATGAAGAACACGAACGCGGTGGTGGATGGATTGCTGGCGAACGTGAGCGCGATGATGTCGGCCACGGCGGAGAAGATTCCACCGAGCGCCTGTCCGCTGACGGCAGCAGTCATATAGTGGGCACTGAATTGGCCGGCGATACCAAACAGACCACCGGTGAGGATGGCAGAGAAGCCTGTAAACGAACGATTCGATTTAGAAGAAATTGGATAGAATTGTTATACCTTACAAGGAATGATAAATTTAAAATAATGCAGCGCCATCTAGCGATGAGTAGCATAAGTTTAAAATGATATCAAAGGATAATGCTTCATTCATTCTATCCGTACGATGTGTGCGTTTACATGTACTTACTGTTTATCACAACAACGGACAGCATTGTGAGGTTGAAGAACGCATCCTGCCACTGATCCGTGTCCACCCGCACCAACGCCGTCGTCCCAATCATGATGAGCAGCATAAACACGAGCGACCCGTTCATCCGCACGTGCAGGGGAACCTTATGGCCAACGCAAGCGTTCAATATCAGAAACACCGTGCCCGGAACGGCCGCCGCAATGCTCAGATCCGACTGGAACTCCATTTGCCGGGGTGTTAGTGCGGACGTATCGTTGGAGGACACATTGCGAAACTTGTACTGCCAGTACTCCTCGGCCGTGACGAAAAAGTTCCACGGCACCATCGTCGTCATGCCCATCAGATAGAATACTGCGTAGGTGTAGTTGAACTTGTCGGCCGGCGCTATCCGGTGGCCCCCGGTAACGATCGCTTTCGTCGGATCGGGAATGTTGCTGGTGGAGGCGTTGATCGATCCGGCGTACGCATCGTCGAGCAGGGTGTCACTCTCAGTCTCCCGATCGTCCGTGTCCTGCAGGAGCGGCCGTGAATTTGTTGCATAATCCATCGTGTGGTCCCGGTTTTGTTTTCTTTTTTTTCTAAATTCACTTCACTCGTTTCACCCCGTTATTGTACATCAAAATGGGTACGCACAATCATCACCACCATTGCAACCGATGGTTGGCCCCCTCCGTCGAAGGCTCACCAGTGACTGTGCGTTTGTTTAGCCGTTCGCAACAAAGGTTGGAAGCTGCTGGTGTGATGTTGTTGCTGGTGTGATGTAGCTGCCGAGACACAGATGTTCTTTCGCGCTAGTTCTCCCGATGCGTAAGCGATTGACGATGGTGATAAGAAACGTAGCAGCCACCCACCCACTTCCCGGTTCGTGTGATAAAGCTGAAGGACAGACAGCCGTTCTGAATGATTTCTCTTCTAGCGCGTCAGTTACAGTTTCGTCGCTCGACGGGTGGGACGGTACGCGTATGCACTATGCGGGCTGCAATTACTGCATCGATGCACCGTTACGGTGGAGTTGGAAAGTGAGGCAGCACGAGACAAAGACACCAGCATACACAGTCAACAAAACGCACAGCTGATCGATGGGCTGTGTGTCGTTTTGATACACAAAGTAACAGACAAATGACTAATCGTGATTCAGAGAATTGCGTGCCAAACTGACCTCTTTTGGCTTAAACACTAAGCATTGTAAGCACTGGTAAATTCTCGATAATCGTTGGCTGTTATTAATTAAAGGATTTTGTTTATTTTCTCTATTGTTTATATTGCAACGAAACGGCGGATTATCCGTGAACGTCAAATCGAACTGTCAAATTGTTGACACCATTTTTCCCTGCAACGAAATGTTCCTGAATCGAGCATTTTTGGTTTGTTCAAACTACTCGAATGGTAGATGCAGTGGGTTTTCAATGTGGTCGTTAAAATTACGTTGTGTTTCGCATGATTTAATAGGTTAAGAACAAATCAAAATTTTTTTACAAGCTATATGCTATTTTTTACAATGGATATACTAGTATTATAAAGGTTCTTTCGTAATCTGGAATCCTCATACTTGTAAAATGAATAATAAAAAATGTCTTTCGTTTTCGTTAGATCTTTCATACAAATGTCGCTGACCCATCTTGGTTGACTTAGCTTCTAATAAATAATATTGTTAATAATATTGCTTCTAAAGCACGTCTACTATATTCCCGCTTTCTTCTTACACTATCCCTGTAGGAAACGCGATATGTTGCTCGTCCAAAAACTCTTCAATTTTGGCTGCAATAGTAAACCCGCTTCACATTACTCCCCATCAGTAAACTATGCGATTGGTCGAAAATAACAATAAAAAACTACTCACTTAAGTTCCAGCGGAATGGCTCTTCCCGGACGGAGAAATAGTATCGAAGAGTGAAGTCGATAATATCGAGCAGCCATCAATTCATCCGTCAATTGATATCTGATCCGACCCAGTAAATTCGTTCGAAGCGCGCACGCGATAAAACACGATCCAGTTTCCCTTTTGGCATGCTTGACGCTTGAAAACTTTTCTCGCTTCGTGTTGCCAGTAAAGGGCTGGCTGCGAGTGCTCTTCCGGTATGACGCTCGTGAAGCATTGTCACCAATTCTTCCAACACTTATTGCCAACACCGGCTCCTCGGGGGAGTCTCGAGGGAGTTTCGGGGAGTCACAGTTCGATTAATCGGAATCGCGATGCTTGCAAACAAGTGGTAATAAATAAAAGTTCTGCAGCTCCAATGGCACGGAACGGATGGGTGGCAGCGGCAACGAGGGAGAATGATAAAGAAAGAAACAGACTTGGAACTGTGGAGTGTCGGTAATAAATTTAAGATGCTTCCCATTCATCCACAACTTCCAGCGCGCTAAGCGAAGACACGGGAGAACATTTCCCGGTTTTACTTCCGAAGCGCGTTATTTCAAATCCAATTGAACTCCGGCAAGGGTTCACTACTCTTTGCCTTCTCCCGACGGCAATCCTTGCGAGGCGAAGAAGTTGAAGTGGCATTTGCGCATCGCGTCTGCTGGACAGCTCTACCCCAACTTGGAACGCGTTGTTTTTTTGCCTACGCATTGTCTGCTCTCCGTGAAGACTTCTGCTGTTTTCTCCAATCGTCTATTGATGTTCATGTGAACAGAGCACTTGGGAAAATGGAAAAGAAAAGTTGGTGAAAATTCACGCGGCTCAAAATTGATGTGCTGCATCCTTCCGGAGCACCCGGGCACCGTTCCCCCGTTTCGTCGCTTCTGGGCGTTTGACGTGAAATATTGAGCGGAATTTCGAACCCTGTCGGATGGACGGGTCGCGCCTTTCCCTACGCTATTCGCGTTTTTCGCCTGTCAAATAAAAAATTGCATTACAATGAAGCCCATGAAATGTGATCCCCCTCTCCCTCCCCGCTCACACCGAGGTCGGTTATGATGGAAATGAAATTACGAAAGATATTGAATCTTTACGGGCCAAAGCTGCGGGTTGTGTTGAACGTGCTAAAGGAAAAGCAACAAGCAGTGTGGTGTTTTTTGTTTAGAATTTGACCTTACGCTACCCTCGGAGTATATTGATATGCTTGCTGTACGGAGAGTTATAAATTTTCTGACATTTATTGAGTAAAACGTGCAGATGGTTTGCACGATAGGAGCTCCAGGAGGAGCAGGTCCAAAAAGCTCATTTTAAACGGTATTCCGTTTGAAATTTTCATTAGCATCATGGAACAATCATAGTTACGATGAAAAGTGTTAATAAAAAAGGATTTAGAAACGTTAGGGTTGCTTCAGTCGAGGTTCCTTTGGAACGTCATGATTCCCTGTGAAAAGCTTAAGTGAGTATTATGTCAAAATTGCCCCTTAAAGTATGCAGAGTGTACTTAGCTTGCATTGTGTGTTTAATACAGCTCTGGCTGTCGTTGGGTGGTTTTTAATTTGCCGTTTTCACGGTAAATAAAATTTAACTACCCTTACACTCGATGAAAGGATCCTGTTGATGAAGCGCATCAAAACTAGCAGCATACCTTTCGCCACGAATAACACTTATCAAGCGAGCGGATCGTAACGATAAGGACCGCTTAGTGCACTAGAAAAACGGTACCAACCTCAACCCAAGGAAACATGCTCGCCCCACGTTGCGCGAAGTCAATTGTTTTAGTGTCTTCACCGCAATTTGATGTTCAAGCTACCTGCCACCGGGATCAGCAACAAATCCCATCCAGGGGATTGCTTACAGTAAACCTAAAAGCAAATCACCCTTCAGTGCCGCCGGAAGAATGACTCGCAATATTGAAAATAAATTTTTAAACCCCGAACCAAAGTAGACATCGGCTTCAGCGCCGGTGGTGGTGGTGTTGGTGTTCGTTTATACCTGCTAGCTGTGGTGTTGTGGTGTCTTTTCCATTCAGCGATTTTACGACCACACGTTTGCGAAGCGGGGCCTCACAATTTTCGCCGAATACGGATGATATTGGTCTCGGAGCTCGGGTTAGTAAGGGAACAAACGACCCGCTTGGATCACCATTCGCGTCGGAAGAGAGCTTTGAGGGTGGATATATTTGATCAAAAGTTTCCATCGTGGCGTGAGGTGAACGTACGCTCGCCGAGTTCCGTTTTTATGAGCCAATCTCGCCAAAGTTTTTGGGAACTAATCAGCAGCTTCCGGAAAGTAGTACGTGGTTGGATGGGTTATAGCGAGACCCTGAGCGAAGGTATCGGAAATTTGTCTCCCAGGGATTATGATTTTGATGGCAATGTTTTGTTACACGCTATTGCGAGAGAATTGTTGGTGGTTGGTTGGTCGACGAAACAGAGTTAAAAAGCTCTTTGTAAATACCCAAAAAATCCTCAAGCAGTACGAGCTACATGATGTTTATTACAGTGCAGCAAAAAACAAAAAAAGTTTTCAAATTGCAGTTTTCTTGCAACAGGCCACCTAAAAGCACAACGGCGTGCGGCAAGACGAAACTTTCCTTCCCTAATGTGTTTATCTTGGTGCCAGCAGCCTCGACCAGCAGCCTTTCGGTCAGACCGGGACACTAAAGCGGTCGGAAGTTTTCTAATAGATTAAGACTGCCCAACCATAAAGTTGGGGATCTTGGTTCGCTCGGAAGAAAACGAGAAATTTGAGTTTGAGTAAACTTGCGGCTTGCCCCTTTCCTGTCAGGTCTGGGCAGAGGAGGAGGGCGAGGGGTGAGAGAGGTAAGAGAGGTTTTTGGTGGTAAAGATTTTAAGCTTCACCGCAAATGAGCTGCACTCTAGCAGGCTTACGAGCGTTGCGAGCGTGGGGACGTGCACGAGGCAGATTTTGTTGTACGAGAGAGTGTGTCTGTGTGTCGTTAATGATTTTTCTCGTACCAATTTCCAACCCCCACTACGGAGGTGTTGGCTTTCAGCTGCCTCAAGGGACTAGGGAGTTTATCTTAAGGCTCTGCACTTCAGATGGGTAAAGGGAAGCTCTAATAGCCACTTGAAGCGAGTAATGATCACGATGCATTGTGCTAATCCCTTAAATGGAAGGTATTATTTCGGTTATAATTTCCATTTTCAAGTGAACTCAGCGAAGCGAAGGCAAAGGATTAAATGGAAGAAACGCATTCGAAAGGTTGGATGCTATAATTCGTGTTACGAAGAAATATCTCATCGTTGAATTTGAGCAAACCTTTTGCGCCTAAAACTATGCAT
>JXXB01024856.1:0-11391 GCA_000956275.1 Anopheles koliensis | reverse complement strand
CTCCAAACTTTGCGCTACGACAGAGAATAACTTAGCACGGGCTACTTAATTTATTGGCTCGATTAATAAATACGCGTTCTTACAGATTAACAATAACGATTCACTACGCATAGAATACAGGGAATAAATAAATAAGTTAATAAATAATGCTAAACGCAACATTAACGCTCGTAAAACCTAACCAACTCGGCGCATTCCGCTGGCGATTATTCCAATAAATACTGGCGGTAGTTTTCATTGGAAAAAAAACGTTTACGCTATTTTAAAAAATAACTAAATCGCAAACAAACGTGAGCAATCTCTGGCACTTTGCACTAGATTCACAGTAACAGTACGCCGTACGTCTGTGATGGCTTATTACGAACAGAAAAAGAAAAACCGCTTAATATAACACGAAAATGAACAACAGCACGCACTAGACGCTGGATGATTTTAGGCGCGCAAAGATTAAGAAGAAGTAGAAGCACTATTAATGAAATATTAATGATGACCTCCTTTGATTTTTCTTGTGGATAATTTAACGACTGGCAACACGATATTCTATTACACGATGTACGCATACGCTAGATAGTTTGTTCGTTCCGAAGTTGAGTTTGTTTAGCTTTTGACTACTACGTTTTAGGGGTTTTGTTTTGTCTTGTTTCGTGTACATGCAAATTAATTCTTCCGATTTCCACTAAAATGATGACTAATGTGAGTTGTTTGTTTATGTATTATTTCTTCGTTTTCAGGTACACCGGTAGCTAAGAGAATGTGTTTATCAATTTCACTGAACGAACTTGAATGACCGTTCGAACGATCATACTTTCCGATCACTTGTCCTCTTTGTTTTTTGTTTTTTTTGTCTTTTACACCGTACTAAATGTCTGCTTTCCTACACCAAACACACTAACGCCTCAATCGTCATGTAGTGGTTGGTTTTGCTGTCAAATGGGTTCTAAAACTAAATAAATTATATTTCACTTATTACTTACCATTGGAATAATGAGTATTAATACGTCTGAGTATCGTACCAGGGTTACGTGGGTCTTTTCGTCCCACGGTGAACATCCGCACGCCGATGTCTCCATTCCTAGGGAGTGTTTTCTGTGCGTCTCTCCGCTTTTGGCCGCACGAATTCTATCGTACCATGTGAATGCGCTTAGCGTGTAGCACCAGATAGCGTTTTTGCTTCGTGCTGAAGCCACACAGCGGACACTGGTACGGTTCCGTCGTTACGTGCGTCAACTTGTGTTTCTGCAAACATTCGTTCGTGTTGAACTTTTTCTCGCACTGATTGCAGGAGAAGTTTCGCTCGTCCAGATGGACCAGCTCGTGGCTGACAAGGTGATTCCGGAAGCGGAACTTTTTGTCACAAAACCGACAGCTGAACTGCAACTTATCGTCATGCACGCGCATGTGGTTGTACAGTGCGACATTAGTTTTGAAGCGCTTATCACACACGGTGCAACCGAAGTTACGTTCACGCGAGTGCAAATTCGCAATGTGATTGTTTAGCAGCCGACGGTTACCAAACTTCTTCTCGCAGAAAGTACAATCGAACTTCTTGATGTTCAAGTGCATCTGATTGACGTGATACGAGTAAGCGCTACGATTACCGAGCGTTTTTTCGCATATGTAGCAGTACAGTTTGCGTCCCTCAACGGCTTTCAGTCCTTCTGGTCCAGCAGCGGGCAAATCTTTCTCGTCGTTTTCCTTGTTCGTGCTGCCTTCGCCAGATTTCAGTTCCGTCGTCTGCTGGCTTCCTTCAGCCTCCTCTAGCTCTCCCTCCGGTTCTTCTTCTCCCACGCCGGACCCAGACTCCATGCTTTCCGGCTCCTGTTCCGTACCCTCGGTAGCCGAAGCGGGTTGCAGCAGGCTTAAGGCATGCATCGTCATGTGTTCGATTAAAACGGCTCGATCGAGATAGTTATCACATTGCTCACAGTGAAAGATTTGATCCCAATGTTGATCCTTCATGTGATCCACCAGAGCGGTTTGAGAATCGAAAAATGTGCTAGCGGTAGTGGAGTTTTCGTTCGATATACAAAAAGTGCATGCAATAGTCGTCCCACCTTTTGGAGATATTGTTTGACTAAAATAAAAAAGAAATACGTCAGCTGAAGAGGATGCAACGATTTCATGATTTCTACGTACGGACATGTTTCATACCTTTTCTTTGATTCCTGATCAGGTTGTGGTATGATGGAAGTGTTGGGCTCGATATCGTTGGCATCACTTTCTGTTTCACAAGTTGTATTAGCCTGCTGCGATTGCTTCCCGCTTTTGGCTTTCAACTCATCTCGTGCACTACCATTCACCAATGATTCCGCTTCCAGCTGCTCTTGGCGCGATTTTACGATGCAAGCAAACCGCTCTTCCATCACACGGCACTTCTCGAATAGATCGTGCCACTTGGTGATGATGTCCTTGCAGCAAAAGCATATTTTCGTCGGGAGTGTATCGTTTTCCGCAACATCTACTCCGAGATACTTTGCAATCTTGCCCCGTAGGTCGTTCTGGTACCGTGAATGCACCGACGTGAGTGTTTCGTCCGAATTCCCACAGATGCGACAGATCTTCTTGAAATCGATTTTTAACATTTTAGCATCACTTGTAGTAGCCGTGGTGGGCATCGTACTCCGTACGGCTGCCATTCCGGTATTGATTCGCAGCGTAGTGCGTGTTATCACCGGTGTGTGTAAAATGTTATGTTTTATTTATTGTTTCACATTTTCGTCTAATTTTTGGCTCATTGTCGTCTACAACAATTTGTTTTCCTTTTCCTTTTTTTCTGGTCTTCAACAACACTTTTTTTTTTCTTTTCACTGTCATCGATGAGACGCCCTGCGGTCACAGCGTTTGACATCAAGCCAAGTAGAAAAACATAAAATTCCAAACATAATTTACATAAAAATACTGACTAATCAAATTGTATCTGTGAAAAGAGTACACTCTGTTTTGTAACTTAAATTTATTGCAATTGATTTAAATTTTCGTAAAACATTCTATGCGATAAACGCACCGAAAACAGTGCCAAGATTCACACATAAACAAGCTCAGCGCTATACGAACCTTGTGGTTGGTTGTCATCATTCCGTCAAAAGGGTTTCAGTTCGTCGTATATTTTCTTGATCCACTCGGGTGCAATTTGTTACATGTTTTGAATAAAAACTGTGATCTCTTTAGTATAAAGCATAATGGTATGTACAACTAAGATAGTGCTATGTTGTAGTGGAACTCGTTTTTCGTAATAAAGCGAGGCCAATGTTTGTAAGGCCTTTGCTATGCTTATTCCGTTCGGCTATATGACGTCATCAGTAGCTGTGTGGAAACTGAACAGTGGAGTTAATCGGTGCACCTGCGTTATCAACCCAATAATTTTTCAACCTTTCGCTTTTAGTTGCAGTTTATGCTTCTGTTCAGCCGACAGGGCAAGCTTAGGCTACAGAAATGGTACGTCGCGCACTCGGATAAGGTAAAGAAGAAGATCACCCGCGAACTGATCACAACAATTCTATCCCGTAAACCGAAGATGTGCTCCTTCTTGGAGTGGAAAGACTGCACCATCGTTTACAAAAGGTTCGACACTGTTTTTATCAGCTTGTGTTATATGGCAGGTGTTGTGAGGTGAAACATATAAGTAGTACATGCTAAACTGTTATCCCACAGATACGCAAGTCTGTACTTTTGCTGTGCAATCGAACAGAACGACAATGAGCTGTTAACCCTGGAAGTAATTCACCGATATGTTGAACTGTTGGACAAGTACTTTGGTAGTGTAAGTAGATGCATGTGTGAACATTTACAATCGGGGCAATTACCTCAAACTCTTTGGCCATGAACGCTTTTCAGGTCTGTGAATTAGATATCATATTCAACTTCGAGAAGGCCTACTTCATACTGGACGAGTTGCTGGTGGGCGGAGAGATTCAGGAAACGTCCAAAAAGAATGTCCTCAAGGCAATAGCAGCCCAAGATGTGCTACAAGAGGTCAGTACACCCGATGATTCGTACGATATTTAAGCTCAAAATGCGATAATTCTTAAATGATGTCATCGAATCGAGACTTTTGCCAACAATAAGCTGCAGAAGGAACTGATAATCGCAGATGCAATGAACCATGCCTTACATTTGTTTTAAATCATATTTTATTCAAACATGTGCTACAAACACAAACACACACATACACGCTATATCGGCTCCCTCATCTTTGCATTGTTGTTAGGCGTACAAACTGCGTAAAATACGCTTTATAATTTAGTTAGCCCATTTAAATTTGCAACGCATCTCATGCCTGACTCATGCTAATAATATTCTCTACAATGTTCGTCGGTCCAGTTAAGTGAGTTTTTTTCATTTCAAATCGTGATTACGTTGCGTGCCTTTAGTTAAGATCCGTGCTTGTGTTTGTTTTTGTTATTGTATTTTGTTTTGTTTTTTATCTCATAATTTAACTTTTCTTAAGAAAACACTGATTCATCTTTGTTGATTTGTTTATATTATTTAGCACAACTGAAAGCATACCATTACCAAATTGTCATCTTGCCCCAAGCCAAATATTGCCTAATTTTGTTGCATTACTTTCCGTTTAATGTATCATGTTATTGTTGCTAAATATGAGAAAAAAAAACTATTCCTCTTCCTGTTGGAGCCCTAATAGCCGTGACAGTGTGTAGAATGTGAGCGTGATGGAATGCTGCATGACGGTGTGTTATCGTGTAAAGTTTGTCAGGCTTATATTTCTCTAAACGAGTCATTAGTAGCGTGTTCTTCTGCGCGGAAGGCACAAATTGAGTAGTGTTTTAATGAAAACTTATCAAATTATCTACAAAAAAGGGGTTAGTCGATAAGCATAGCAAACATAATTGCATCCCATGTGCTGTACACGTCCAGTCATTCGCTACAAATGTTCTGTTAACCGTAAAAAAGCAAATCTTCTTACATTCTTGTCTTACTCCGTCCATTTATCGTTCTCTATCTCCTGTATCCTAGTGTCGTAGTGTCTTGCTCATGTTTTTGATTTAGGAAAAGCATGCATTGATTGCGTTACTAACTAACTATGTTACTGGATGGGTAGCTTAGACTTTATTCGTTGTAGTTTTTGGCTCAATAATTGTCCGTCTTCTTATATTTGTCTGTATTGTTTCTTAATTGTTCTTCTACAACAACATCAATTCCGAAGGATTTTTTGTTACTTTTTTTATTTTTTTATATTCCGCATCAAGATGTCGTCAAAACTATATGATGTAGAATGATTGATAGAACAGAATCCATTCGGTATAGTGCACTCAAATTAACATTTAAAATAATTTCCTCTAAGGGTAAGCATATAAACCATTAAAACCATTATTTTAGCATGCATGTGCTGTTACAGCAAATGACACCTCGTTTCATTGCGATGTGATATGGGAATGATCGTGAAAACCATCATCGCTTCGTTGCAAACACTATGCAGTGTTTGGCTTTCGATGCTTCGAAGGACGCTTTTATCTCTTTCTCTCTCTCTACATTGCGATGGTGACAAAAAATGGGTTCTTTTATCTTTGCTCTTTTCTCTTTTCTTCCTCTCTTCCTTTTTTTATTTCCGATACAACTGATTTTAAACAAAATCTCGGCATGCGATTACAAACAATTGGAATGCGTTTTTGGACAAAAACTGCACCACACACTGTTGTTGGTTGTGTATCGTTGAACTACGAAACACAACGTCGTAAAATCGGAACACCTCAAAATGATATTCGCGAACGTATCAACGCGTAGGATTTAAATGAAAGTCTTAACTGATAGCCGGCCCCATTACGCTGTAGGTAGTACTCAATATTCAAACGATTATTTATTATTCTTATTTTCCCATACGATAGCTTAATATCTGCTATAGATTTTATCGCTTGCTGTTCTTTAGCAGTTTCGTTGCTGAGTTGCATTGTTATAGTTCCATTTATGCTACTGTTGTTTCGATGTATTCTTAATGCTGGAGCATAATCTAACCGTTCGGTTATTTGTATACATATTTGAACATTAGTTGTGATTTTTTTAAATATCTCAGAAAATTGCTCAACACAATCGCTACGTGCGTCGTGAATGAGACCGTAAATGAAATAATTCGTATTTATTCGAAGTTTTGTGTTCTTTTCTTTTGTTTCCCCTCGCGGCAATCGAACGACGCAGCAAAAGGAACTGGAATGCTAATGAAAAGAATGTGAACCTGACATGAATATAGCAAATTGTAGTCTACCCTATTCAAGTGTTCTGCTTTTTCCGCTGTTTGTTCCGTTTTTGCGTATTATTGTAACGCAATATCCTGCTTATGGTGCGAGGAGAGCATGTGGAATCAGCTTCACAAGGTCGCATAACCTTTTCATACTGTCCCGTTACGCCCTATACGTATTTCCATCAGCCGCCAATAGTTTGACAGTGAACGACAATGGGCAAAAATCAAAAACGACCGCGTCTTCATCCATCAAGCTGTAAATATGCAAAACCAATGGTTAGCAAACAATTAAATAGTTATTGTACATGTTCAACTATTGATTTATTGTTCTTCAATGTTACTGTTCGGTACGTTCCTTGCTACTTTTTCCATGTGGAATAAACTTATTCTTGGTATTTTATCTCATTTGGACAATTTTTGATATATAATTCATTTGCTTTATCATTAAAGTTTTGCTCAATGCAATAGATAGTTATTCCGCTCAGTTGAAATCAAGGACTAGTTAGGAGCAGGTTTGGTGCTTACACGATGCGAAGTTTTTATTCTTCCTGTAGCTTTCAGCTGTATAGCTCCATCTTTACCATCGCAATCAATGTACCATCTCACACAAGATTCGTTACAAAAAAAAAATGACACATAATCACATCGGCGAACGCCTGGTCGCATTCTTTCTACTTCTGTTTGCAGGTCTTAGATGATGATGATTATTTTCTATTATACTAAAATTCCCTTCACATGACACACGGTTCAGCCAAGCCGAACCGTCTTCGTCGACCTCCTCCCCCACCAGTTTGTTTATCCAAAAACTCGAACAAGACACTACCACACAGAACAGAACAGAGAAGTTTGCACTTTCATTTCCGGTGAGAGGATTTCTTTTTTAGCGTTTTCACGAACCACCATCTTGCTGAAAACGATCATACGATCATCCATGAATGGTAGACAATATAGCAAGAATACGAACGCATGGTTGAGGCTACAAGTATAAGTATAGTATAAGATGAAGAACGGCATGGATTACAAATTTAGCAGCTCAAGACCATTCGTCCTTGTGGTCCTCAGACTACAATGGAATCGGAATCGTACATCTTCCAAAATACACCAATAGTCAAACAAAGTCGAATAAACAGAACGAGCTTCTGGCTGATAGTAAAACAGCAGAATGCTTTCACCGCTGCAGGTGCTTCCTCTCGAAACGAAAATAGCAGACAAATACAGCAGCAAATGAAAACAAACAACATCAATATCTAAACCTAACAACTACTTGTAACGAATTCTACGATACCTTTTAATTCGATTTATACGCTAGCTCGATAAACAATACTTTACTCAAAATATACACCCAACACACACATGTTTGCCCTACTTATTTACTTCGTTGTCTCCTCTATTTCTTTCGCTTCTCTCCTGTTTGCAATAGGAAACACACAAAAAACTACATACACAACCCGACGCACAAGTTTACCCTACCTTATTTTCTACGTTGTCTCCTCTATTTCTCTCGTTTTCTTCCTATTTTCGATTCTCGATTCTGACACTGAGGCTCTTCTCACACCGCAACACTGATTCACCGGAAAAACGTCACGCTTCACTTTGGCTGCCGAGAGATTTTACTTGATGTTGTATTATTGAAAAATTGCATCGTTTATTTGTTGTGTAATAATTTCATAGCCCTCTTTGCACTGCGGGACAACATGTAACTCTGACTGGTTTCTTCTCATTTACTCATGTTTGTTCTTCTGGTTTGCATATCCAGGGATCGCCGGAAGTACTTTCTTTAAACCCCTCAATTCTTGTACATAAACAACGTGTACGTCGTTGTGACTACAATACGTCCCTAACCTATAACATGTTAAAGTCCGCATTTGTCCTTGGGGGTATCTGTTATTTATCTTAGTTGCATGATAGTAGACCTAATAGTAGTTACTATTTTGTATCACTCGTAGTATTTTTTTGTTGTTGTAAATGTAAATATATTTTAAAATGGTTGGTTTCCTAAAGATTAACTCTTTTGATCGATAAAATAGGTAACAGGTATGGATTATTTTTTGTGCTCTGTGTAAATATTGATACCAATAAGTAGATTTTTGTTAATACGTAAGTCGTAAAACCAAACAGATGCTATTGTTTCGACGCATTGGCACATGCACCAATGGGCGTACCGATTCGCAATGGGCGTTTCACACAACGTATCCCTCGCAGATGGCCAGAAAAGCTTACCATTAACGCCTCGTTGGAGTTGGAGTCCAAGCGTAACACAGACTGTAGCACACACATACATTTCTCTCGCTGTGTAAATACTATGCAACAGATCTGCAAACAAACCCAAATGGCAAATAGCTCTGCATTGTGAAACACGCATTCAAATCGTGACTTGTTTTTTCTTAGCTTAGTTGTTCTTCGGTTTGTGGTTTTCAAAAATCCGCCCTTATTTAACAACCGAATGGCTAGCTTCTACTTACGTATCTCACCTATCTTCTACCAGCAACACCAACAACACCTCCCTTGTATATTGTATTTTCATTTTGTCCAGGACGAAGCGGCGGACGGTGCCCTAAGAGATATTGGACTGCTCTGAGCAAATGCGTTAATCCAGCGATGATTCTTCTTGTTTCGCTTCTACCAACCTACAGACAAATCCATTTGCTCTAGATGTTTTGTTGTTTCCTTTTTTATATTGGCCGTAGCTCCCCGTAATTTGTTTGCCGCCCCACCAGCACCAACAGACCGTGGATAGGGTAAAACCACTAATATAAATTAATAAAATTGCGCTCGGTGGTAGAGAGTACACACGTTACGAGGCGTTTTCCCGATTATTCTCCCGCTCATTTTTTTTTTTCAAACGCAACACAATACAGTACAATTATGCGCATGATGATGGGTTTAGGATAGTTTTTAAATAGAGACCGCATTTTTGTTTCCTTTTCATAATAGCTTTTCGCAACAATCGCTCTCTATGCCGAATGTTTGCTCAAAAACTACTAAACGTTGAAGGAGAAGTATTTCGTGTTTTAGTAAATTACGCTCCCGATACCTTTTGTTTGAGCGATTTTATTTTCCTTCCAAACCTAGGTTAACTTGTTGCACACGCTTTGTACCGTACACAATTTTCCCCTCTGTTAACAACACTAATATCAAGTAGAACGATAATAAATAAAAGCACCAGCCATATTACTGTTGTATCCTAGCATGAACTTAGTGGACTTTTTTACCCGCGCAAAACTAGCAAATGCACCCGGACTTATGCGGATCCTCCTTGCTCGGAATGTTTGTTCGAAAGAGATGAAATTTCAAACATTCGCTCTCTCGCCCAATCAGCACGGTTTCAAGCAAAAACTTATGAATATTCATATTCTTCCCTTTTGGTCGGACTGTGATTATGTGTCATCCAGTACGGCCCGGCTGGAGTGCCAAAATTAGTTCACTATTTTATTCCAACCACCGTCTGTTCTCTCGCTCTTCTCGTTTGCGTCCGTTTCAAATGTTTCGCGCACCATTCGAAACGATTTGTTTTACCCCTTTTAATTCGTTCGAGTTCTGCTCTGACACGCAACCTCGGTACAACTTAATAACCGAAACAAAGCCAACTTCGGACAAGGTACGTAGATGTAATGTGTGTATATGTTTTTGTTGTTTACGTTTCTGTGTATGTGACTGTCTGTGTGTCCGTGCATGTTTTTATTTTGTTCTTGTGCTTCGTTTCATTACATGTTTTCCTTTCGATGTTTCTAATCTGTGCCACCCGTTGTTTACGAATGCAACATAATAAAATGTGACACGCGTCCAGCACGTACTGAACGAATGCATACCATACTAACATGCATTTGTCCTAACGATCTCACCGTGCATCCGCATATCCGATTCGCGTTACCTTACTTTGAAGGCACCACCAGACACGCAAGTTTGTTTGTGTGTCTACATTGCTTTGTACGCTTTCTAATTGACAAACTTTTCTAGTAGCTGTTTACGAACGTTGCGTTACGTTACGTTTTACTACAACTGTAGCACTCCTAGCACGGGTCTTAGAGTTTCCATCTATTTCCTCTGGTAGACTTTCGTTCCTGTGTTCAATTCGGTTAGCTCTATTCTTCTGTGTTAAACTAACTTTCTTTCAATTTTACCGCTCAACTATTTCACTCTTTGTCTAAGGTTTATACCATTGCTTTCCGCTCAGTACTCGATCAATGATTTACATTCAATGATAAACTATCAAATCCAAAAAACAAAATTCTATAACTGTGTAAAAAAAAGAAACAAAAACAAAAAAAATGGAAAACTCCGTAGACGGTTGTTGCAACTTGGAACCATTGCCTTGCCAATTTCCCGATCAAGTAAATCGAAAAATTAATTTGTCCGTTTTTTCTCCATAGGACGAAACTCCGCAAGGGTTCTTCGAGGATCATGGGCTCGGATAGATGGCGGCCGGTGTCGGTGGAACGAAGCGTATCCTTTCGTTAGCCAAAGTTCGCAACGAATTATGATTTACACACTTGCATACTGCTTGTTTTGCATACACCTCGTTAGAGGAATTTTTCGATCACATCCATCCATTTTTTTATTTCCACCAACTACAAACGGCTAATGTAACATATTGCGAGCACATATCATATTGTTTACATCATTCTGTTCGCTGCTCATGTGTTGTTTTTTTTTTCATTTACCCACGATAAGCTATTTTTCATCGAACACCGCAAAACGCTGCTATCCAAATGAGCTTCGAAATGAACGCAAAAAAGAGGATGTGGAGGGGCATGTGTGTGAAATCGTTCATGCCAGAAATTAGTTGTACTTAATCACGTGTAAGATAACTCGTCTACATTTCCATCGGCATTATTCATCTCCGAGACCGACGATCGCGAATCACACGCGTCCCATAATACCCTGTAAGCCTTCGCTGTCTACAGCTTCGATCAGGACAGGAAGAAGCGCGGAACCTTATGCGGCAGATCACAATACGTTGATCGAAGAACGACCTACATACAGCATTTATATATAGTATAGATTTTTTCTCGTTGGTAAAGATATTAGCGTAAAGTAAGGATAGTGAGATCTTATTCCTGATATACTTATCAAAACAGCAACATGCGATTTCTAATAAAATTAGAACGTAATAAAGCACATGAATGAAATATGTATGAATGCTGTCTTACACACGCATAAGCTAAATGTTTTCTACGGAAAGAAATATAGGCCCTGAA